>QOVD01002688.1:0-43161 GCA_003521225.1 Tuber microsphaerosporum | reverse complement strand
CGTTGAGTGGGGTGGGGCGTGGAACGGGGCCGGGGGCCAGGGGTTTTCGGGGCCCTGGAGGCCCTGTAGCAAACGCTATCCATCATATGACCACAATCGTGGGTTATACAAAATTATCAACCACTAGCATCATAACGATGACATCGTCCCTGCGAGTTATTTAAAACAAATCACAAACCTATGACTCATAACTATTAGTCATGTGAAACCATATTCTCGCTTAGTCAGGTTGGTGACATCCTGGCTCTTGAAGTATATTTTCCTCCCTGGGCCTCTCCTCTATCAGCTCAGTAGGAGACAGCTGATGTAATGATCAAATTTTTCTGAAATCCAATTAGATCCTACAAAACTTGACTGCTACGATTGAGTTTTACCTTCTGACTGGCCACCTGCCACTATTGTCTCCTCCTGGTTTTCCAAGATCTCATGATTTTGAATATCCATTGCCTCTCGTACAAGTTATCGTTTCTTTCATGATTGACAAAATTACTCGCTTGTCGTTTCCACAGAGTACATAGTGAATTTGGTGGCTCTGGTGAACTCTCGGCTAGTACACCTCCTCATTCTTGAAATACAAGGGCACATGTTTAAATGTGAGTACGTCACAATTAGTTCTAAGCTAACTCAATTTACAGCTAGTATAACTGGAACACCCTCTAGAGATCCTTGTAGTGGCGCCGATCATTTTTCGAACTCGAATTCAAACTGAAAACATGGATCTGCCGAAAGTGTCCCCAATCCGCCAGTTCACACCTCCAGCAGGTGCCCCCACCAACATAGGTGGCCAAGCCTTTTCCGTTAATTTCAAATAACCTGTTTTCCTGCCACCTAGGTCTCCTTGCCCCGACTCTCTAATGTCAAATACTTGGCCCAGTTCAACACGCAAACGGTTGTCGTAAAAAATATACTCTTATTATTGCCTACTAAGAGACCACGGTAGTTTTTATAGGCTAATTTCATTTTTGCCCTTATCTGTGGTTAATACACGATGGGTTGCGCAATAGGCGATTCCAAAACGGGTACCCAATCTGGGCGTGGAGACACGAGTATCATGTGACCTTGAACGGATATATATAGAGGAGGATTTCCCTTAGAGCCTGTTTGGATACAACGGTTCCGTGGCCCTTTCCTCCCGTTTTAAGACGGCAAGAACGCTCTTTCACAGTAGAAATGGCCGCCGAACGGAACGGTCCCGTTCTTGCCAAACAGGCTCTAGTTTACCATATAGTTCGATATAGGCCAGTTAGAAGATCAACTGACACTGAAAATAAAAAGAACTGGAAAAAGAAATCAATTCCCTACGCTACAGGACTTTCGCAACAAGTCTGAGAGAAGGAAATCCTCCTGTTCTGGTCAATACCCTTATGCGCTCCCGGCCCCCCCCAACCTTCTAATTTCAAGACGCTCACCTACTGCACATGATATAGCACTAATATTATAAACACCGGTTTGGGTTGAAAATAGACTTCGATCCCGAAGATGTCCGACTTGAACTCCTCGTGGTCAGCTGAACCCAAGTGCCCAACCCATCCATCTTCGGGGCCGGACGGGACGGATGGCGGTATCGAAAATGACACCAGGACGGACGGGTATCTTGACGCCAGTCCGGATGACTGTCTCGGGCAAACAAACTGACGGGCCTTGCACGCTTTGCCGGGAGCTATTGATCGGCCGAGGACGACTGGGACCTGCTGCCGTATCGGGAGTAATTACTACGGTGGAAAGTGCCTAGAGGCGGCTCCTCCGGTGAAACAAGAATTCCGTGGCAACCGATCCGGTCCGGGGCTGAAATGACCGGAAGCACAATACAGAGCAACAGGACAGTAAGGTACGTGCACTTGGAAATTAATTAAGGAAAGGAAAATTATATACAAAGAACTATGATTTTAAATTAAGGAAACACGGCGATGGCTTTTATATACAACATCAGTAAATTGTCCATATCTTAATCTAGCATGGTAGGCATCAAGTCTCTTTTTCTGCCTCTATTATCCATATTATTACATAATCATATCTCACATTTTTCTCCTTAGTTCTTTTCAGCATGCTCTAAGTAGATTTGGTCCTTTGTTTCACTCTCACCAAAAATTTGACATTTTCACCTTGAATCACATTCTACAGAAACCCTTAAACAATAAAAAAAACCTCTACATTGTTCTTCTCAGTATTCTCTACATCTCCAAGGTTTTTTTTCATTCAAATTTGTGGTTGGCGTTGCCTGATTCAACATCGGATTTGGCTGGTTTCGAGGGCCCGGTTTGACTCGATTTGCACTATACCCTATCGCACTCTATCTTCTTCCGTTTCCTCCTCTCTTCAGCTTTAGGCTTTTCTACCTCCGCTGCATGCAACCCTTCTAACAATTTCTGCTCACCTGCAGCTTTTTCGAGCTTCTCCCGAGCTCTTGCTTGCTTCGCCGTAAGGATCTGGTCTACCTCATCATCTTTCGCCTTCATAGCTTCCCGATGTTGCTTTTCTAGGGGTTCTGGTTCCTCCCTAAACCTCTTCTCTTGGACAGCCAATCCTTCGTTAAGGAATTTCCCTGCATCGATCTCGGGTGGGGTCATCTTTTTCTCAACAATCTGATCCTGGATATCGAGGGGCTTCCGTGTGTTTGACATCAACTTGTGGATAAGCTCAAATCCGGATTCTCTCGTGCCGTGGAACCTCTGAAGAGTGGCATCCTTGCGAATAATCCCAGCCCACAACCCCTCGGCTCGGAGGTTATCTTCACGAGCTTGCCCCTCTGCTGGATCGACATTTGACCACTGTGTTGTTGTGAGAAACACGTTCTCTAGTGCTTCCTCATTGCACAAACTTTGGAACATCCTTAGGCTCCTCATGGCAGAACCTTCCATGCGGGTATGGGTGATGGGGTGGAGGTAGATGATACCAGAAAGGAGTTGGTTCTTCCTGTAGGTCGCCGAGGCCCAATCGGTAATCTCTCGCAGGACCTCAGTATCGCTTCTGTCTGTATCATCGAAGCCAGGAGTGTCAACTAATGTGATCTTTTCCCCCGCATACTCAAAAGAATAAGGTTGGATCTTGCTAGTGCCTTTTTCCTGTCAGCATTTGGGTCCAACTACAGCGGTGCGGGGACTATCTTACAAGAATAAAGACCACCGCTCACTTTGACCTCCGGGTTACCAGTGACCTCCCTGATGAAGTAGCTTTTGCCTGCGCCTATCACTTATCTTAGCCAATCAATGCAGATTTTGAGTAGGCTTTAGATTTTACCCGTGACTCCCATTACGGCTATGATGATTTCTCTGTCCGGGCCAGGCGTAGCCCCCTGAGGCAGGCTGCGCTCTCGAGGTGGTTGTGGTCTGTATCCAGTCGCGTCCGCAGGAGGTGCTGCCAGCATGTCCAAGTGGTTTTGCCCTTGAGTAACGGGGTAGTTAAGTACTAATAGTTTTCTAGACGCTCGCCGCTGGCCGAATGCTCGGGGCTGGCTGACTTGAAGCAGGCCGGGCTCTTCCTGCGAGCCGTGCCTTTCCCGCGTGCTGGCACTCAGCTGGGGTTTCTCTTTCTTCCTGAAGCACATTGGCACTCACTCCGTTTCTCCTGCAGGGTACCTTTAGGCCTCTTATTTGGAGCGCAGGAGAGTCGCGGACTGTATGCTGATGAATGAGGATTATCTCGAGATAACCTAGCTGTTCAAGTGTGAGATATGGGGCTTTTGCGAGATATGATCTGCTTTGGTGCAATGGGAAGGACAGGTTGGAGGCTTTAGAGTGTCAGTGTGTGGTTGTGGCAGTTTGTCCTAGGAGCAAAGGAGCCGTCCTATATTAGCACTAACGCCAAGCACCAGCGTCATAGCAACTTACTGTCGGCTAGGGTGGTTCCGAGTTGGGTTGGCTTGCCCGACGAAGCTAATACCTTGGGCGGAAGCTAGGTTGGTACAGTCCTGTACGAGTTCTCGCAGCAGGGTGACATCAAGGGTCGTAAATCTGTGCTTGCCAAAAAAAAAAAGAGGCTGAAGAGTTTGGGGTGTTGCCACACTAGAGTTTGTCACTTACTACCGTAACACCCCAAACCCTCTCTCCCCAGCCGGTACGGACTATTTCCTGCGCGAACCCCTTCTTGCCCGCCATTGGTATTCGAGTACTGTCGGATACCGGTAGGCTGGCTTCGAGTTTGGTTGGCTTGCCCGATGATGCCATTACCTTTAAATGGAAGCTTAGTTGGCACAGTACTCGCAGCGAGGTGAATCTGTATGGATTATTTTCTGCATGAATCCCGTTATCGGATGCATCTTGTCTGCCACCGGTAGTTGCCCTTTTTCTTCTTTAGTTCCTTCTAAAGGCGGTTTAATACAACGAGTCGGGTGCTCGAGTAGTGATTGCTTAGCATGGGAGAGGCAGGGAGGGGCCAACGAGGAGAGGGGTTTAATGAACGGACCAAGCGAAATCGCGGCTTACTAAGTCACTTTTGGTGTGATTGTGAGCTGAGCCCCCCTGTTCGCTGACCCCTCCCTCATGTTGCCCTTGCGATTGCTCACTTGGTGAAACACGATATGCGATACTGGTATTCTCTCTTTGCACTCCCGGCAATCCGAAAGGGGGGGATTCTAAGCGTGGGAGCACGACTCGGTCTGTATACAGCGCTAAAACTGGATGCGTGAGATCTGCCTAGAAGTAGATTTCAAGAAAAAAGAGTACTATCAGGAGCAGTTTTAACCTTCTAGCTACTTAGATCCAGATCGCAATTTCTCATTTTATGTGTTATTGGCCTCTGGGCTATTAAGGAGGTTTTTGCTAAGCCAGTTCCCTGTTAAACTTCATATAATTTTGGCAAAGTACTCGTAGGATGCAGTGGCGCGCAAGATTATTCCTCCTCTCCAACACCTTCAATATATACCTTTGAATACTATCTTTGCCTATGCAAATATGGAGAGGTTTAAATATGGAGATGCAGTGGTAGGTTGGTAAGGAAAAATGATGTGGTAGGCAGAAAACCTCCTCTTTTGATATAAATAATGATGTAAATAAAGTTTGTTTGAGCTGTTTGGGCTGTGAACCATTCATAATACCGGTACTGTGCAAAGTTGAGCCACTTCACGCTTTACCACAGGAGGAATCGATAGTGCTGTTGCCGTGGCGATAAGATGAGTTAAATACAGTAGCCAACAGACTTAGCAAAACCTCCCTCTTGGTCTATTGTGCATATATAAGTACTCGTTAGGTAAGAAGTACCCAGACATTGTGTGGAGTAAATGCCACTTTAGGGAATTCTCACCCAAATTCCCCCTGTTAACTATGGAAAACCTTCCCCCAAGATAAGTCTTACCTCAGAAATATCCCTGAATTATCCCTGAATTATCCCTGAATTATCCCTGAATTATCCCTGAATTATCCCTGTATTATCCCTATATTATCTCTGTATTATCCTGTTTTTCTTTCAAATGTCCAGGTACTCGAGTACTCGGTGGTGCATGAAAGTGATTAACATTTTGTGGCGTAGAGTGGAACAAAGTGACAGGACTAGTTAGCTATAAAAATATTTGACTGGTCCTGTCACTTTGTGCCCACTGCGCCACAAAATGTTAATCACTTTCATGCACCCCCGAGTACATCTTGCCTGGGACGAGTACAGGGATATGAGGACCTAGTCGTGTTCACAAACGTCATAAAATTACGAGTATATTATTGGCAGATCGTTGAATAATTGAACCGTGTGCTACAGTATGAAGTCCAGAATTCCCCTTTCTGGAAAGGGACAAAAAACACAGCAAAAACACAGCCCCTCTCCCCCTTCCGAGACGGAAAAAAAAGCAAAAGATTTTCTGACCTTATTGTGAGAGAGGAAAGTCTACCGACATAGCACACGGGGAACATTGTTTTTTTATCATAACAGTTCGACAGGTTTACAAGTAAGGATTGTTGCAGCAGGGATTCCAGGTTCAGAGCGACACGAAAAGTGTCTTTTTTTGGCACGTGGGAGCTCATCTTAAAAAGCTTGACCTTGGAGTTCGGGCGTGGCCGATAGATAAGATAGTCACGTGGGTCACACAAGAAAAATTTGGTGAACCTTCCTTCTGGCTGGAGAGTGCCTTATCATACCCACGTGACTATTTTATCGGCCGCGCTAGTTGTGTCAACATACCGGTACTGGTATTGAGGTCTGATTTGAGAAATCAGATGATGGTCAAACTTGCAGTCTGGTCTGTGCTTCTGGAGAAACTTGATCAAAGAGCAATACAACTAACTTACTAATGTATTCTATGGGCATAGCAGCGCCCGTTATAACAAGCCATACATCTAAACAGACGGCCACCACGCCACCCGAAAGATGTTGAGTGGTTGGTTTTGTATGAGGAAGCGGGCGGCGCTCAGTACGGTCGCCATAGTTTATCCAATCGACCCAAGAAAACCATTTTAAAAGTTTCTTATTTGGGTTTAGCTGTCTGGGTGAGGGGGTGTCCGGGTGGCCTGGGAGGCCATCTAATACCGCAGCCACCGCCGTGCTCGAGTATTGCAATTCCTGGGGTCCGGCCAATTGTATTGCTCAAATCTGTATATGTTCAATATGCCGTGGGATACGTCAAACTTGTCTCGTTTTCCCACAGATCTACCGGTACCAACATTAAAAATAGGAAAGTACAGGAAAAAAGGAAATAATTCCTTGCGCCGCAAGGATTTCTCGATACCAGTACTAGTACATTAAGCCTGGGAAAATGGCATCCTCCTGTTCCCCAGCAGAGCCCCACTTCTCCTTTGCACCCCGGGTCAATCCCCACTGCACTTCCTACCCCTGCCTCTATGCAGCCGATTGTAAGACACTTTGGTCAACGCCCATAGCGTAGTATCAATGTTATCGTATCTCACGATATCCAAGACTAACCCTTACTGATGATCACGAATTCTTGGCTGCCTACTCTGATAGGGGTGCCAGATTTGCACCGATAGTGTACCCCACCTAAGACAATGTAATTGGTGTCACCGATCCCCGCACCAAGCGTCTCCCTAAAGGTCTTGTATAAACCCGAATCCCAGAAAGCAAGTAAGCCGGTAATTGATAGTGACCTCGACGGTATCCGACTCGGGTCCTCATGATTGTCGACGCCAAGAATTAAGCGGCCTCTAGTTTTATAGCTTGTGAACACACCTATGAGCCGTAATTGCAATGTTCCTAGTAACTACGGCAATTACCGCCCTACCGAGCCTCCAGGCTTCCTCTTCTCTCTCACTGCACGCAACTCTGTTAACAATTTCGTTCTAGCTACAGCCTTTTCGAGCTTATTCTGAGCTTTTGCTTGCCCCTTCTCCATAAGGATCTAGTTCATTTAGCCATCTTGCGCCTTTGTAGCATTCTGAAGTCGCTTTTCTAGAGACCCCAGCTTCTTTTTAAATCTCTTCTCTTGGGTAATCGGTTCCTCGTTGATGCATTTCCCTGCTGGTCTCCCCTTTCTCCCTCCCCTTCGGAGAGGACAGAAAATCCGGGCTTCAGATAGATGGAACAAGAGGGACCAGGAATGCCACAGATGACAACCTGTACCTGAGGTGGCCTCTTCCTAACTCTACCCTGACGAGATTGTATCGGTAGTTGTGAATTTAGTACCGGTATATCAACAAACATTGTAGGGATCATGCCAAATTAGGCTACCAGCTGGGCGGATGCACGCCTAAGACACTACGGAATACCGGTATCTTTCTCAGCCCTGCTCAGATTATCAAGGCTTTCTGAGCTGTAATACCAACTAGGGCAGACGACCACCGTTTCACAAAAAAACCCCTCTATTCACAACTAGAAACCCCATGGATATTCCAAATGCCAACCCAACCCAACCCCTAGAACTAGGCTCCACCAGCAAGCCCCCACCCCGCCCCTGTGCACCTACACTTCTGCTAACCCCGCTATCTTCCCAGCAAATTTAACTCCCTTGCGCGCCAATATGCGTCAAACCCGGACTCTCCATGAGATCGGTTCAATTTGCAACCTTTGTGCTGTAACCCCAGCTCTAGAAAATGTAGACCCTTTGCGAAGGCTTTCTTTTGTATTTTCAACCAAGTCAGAAATATCTGTTGATCCTGCCCCTTCTCTCTTTTTCATCTCCCCCTTCCTTCCTCTCCGCTCGGGTGGGGACGGAGGAAAGCGATCTAGTTAGATCGGTTATCTATTAGATCGTCATATGGAACTTTTCAGTTATATAAGTTTCACAGTATGGCACGAAAGGTCAAAAACATGGACCACCCCGTGGCATCATGTGGTGCCTCTGTCTGCAAGGGTAAAGGGTTATGGGCAGGGAAAATTGTTTATGAAAGGCCAGGGTTCGGTGCTCTTGCCTGGCTGATTTTTTATTTAGTTTTAAAGTTCAATAGAGAATAGACATACTACCGGTATAGGGTCAATAATTCTTTATCATCGTGCTTCACCTCCATCAATATGCTACAGGAAACATTAGGCTCAAGTGATAGACTGGGTGTGTTAGATCTCATTAACTAGCATTAGTAATTCTGTTAGCTGTCAAACTAAACCTACCCTGGGCTGAAGAGGCTGGTTGATTTCAAGGGATTTTACGGTAGTTATCCCCTTAAACTGCTAAAACATTCCGGCCCATTTAAAAGGTTAAAAACAAGCTTATTTGAGTAACCGGGAGCAGACCTACATGGGAAATATCTTCCCTGCCACGACCGTGCTAGGGAGTACTGATTTTGCCCTTTCCTGAAGACTTCACCGCTTCTGAAGCACGAAGTTTTTCATATCAGGATTCCACGAATAGATTGGTGTTTAATAGGCATGAATGTTTTAGCGGTTTAGGGGATACCCACAGCGGTGGATACCGCGGGAATTCAAAAGCTTTGCTGCTAGATGACGGACTGCGAGGCTTGGTTGTTGGGTGCAGAAAGGAGGGGGGAATGGGGATAGTGGAGTTTCATCCGTTGAAAAATACGATTTCCTCTCCTGTACGATCACAAGCGCATTGGCTATGTGACACACCTACCGGTAAGTGATTACAAGTTACAGGCAATTAGAACCCGAACATTCGAGTCTGGATTTTGTATGAGTGGTTAGATACGCATAGACCATTTGCCATACAAAATTTTTATCCCTGTGTTCGGGTTCTATATGCCTGTAACTTGTATATGGCTCATAGATACCCGCATTACCTGGTTTTATTCGCCTGCTGCTAGTACGTTGAAATAAGAGTTTTCTTCGTAATCTGTCTCAAATTCGCAATAAAACGCCTTGACTTAACCCTTTATGGCCAAAAACAAGCTTATTTTGGACTCTTCCTGACTGCATTGAATGTTTTGCTTCAGCCCCTGCTTCATTTCAACATACTAGCGGCAGGCGAATAAAACCAGGTAATGCGGTATTTCCTTCGATACGGCGTTGTGTATCATGTGACACTGGAGGGGTATATATAGGAGTATTTTCCCTTAGTTTACAATATAATTCGATACAGGCCAATTACACTAATTTTCGATGAGGGAAAACAGTCCGTCGAACTCTTAGCCCAATGGGTGGAGCAAGCACTATTCTCTGGGTGGTTGAGAAGGCCCTCGAGGCGGCCAGAGGATGTTCGACAGACTCACCCTTCATGCCCCGTAAAATATAAAATTATAGTCTGGTAATTTAAGCTTCTCTTGCAACAGCAGAGTACCTAGTATCTTATTAACTTCTCTCATTTTCTCACAGTTCTACCTAAGATTAACTAACACTGAAAATAGAAAAGAACTGGAAAAAGAGAACAATTCCCTACGCTACAGGGATTTCTCGATAGGTCTGAGAGAAGGACATCCTCCTGTTCTTGTTAATACCCTAATACACTTCCGGCTCCTGTTCCCCCCAATCTTCTATTCTGAAGGCACTCACCCACTGCACATGATATGGCGCCAATATTATATCTCACAAACTGTCCAAAATTAACCCTTGCTAAATACGAAGGATTCCCGGCAACCTATTCTTGTAGAAGTACAATACCGGTAGTGCACTTCGTCTAACAAGTGATTGGTGCTAACTACCCCTATACGTCTCCGGGTCTGTCTCCGCGGGAGTCTCCGGGAAAGAGAGGGGTTTAGGCTGGAAATAGAACTCGACCCCGAAGATGTTCGGCTTGAACTCCTCGTGGTTAATTATGTCGAAGAGTAACTGGCTTCCGTGGTAGTAAACCCATGTGCCTAGCCCATCGGTCTTCGGGGCCGGACGGGACGGATGGCGGTACTGCACCGAAAAGGACACCGGGACGAACGGGTATCTTGGCGTCAGTCCAGACGACTGCCTTAGGCGTACATACTCTTGGGCCTTGGACGACTGGGGCCTGCCACTGCCCTATCACCCTCCTTCCTCCTTTTGGCCTTACGCTTTTCCATCTCCGCTGCATGCAACCCTTTTAACCATCTCTGTTCAGCTGCAGCCCTTTCGAGCTTCTCCTGAGCTTTCGATTTGTCCGCCGCAAGGATCTGTCTCATTTCGTCATCTTTGGCCTTTATAGCTTCCCGAAGTTGCCGTTCTAGGGATTCCAGTTCCCCACTGTATCTCTTCTCTTGGGCAGCCAATCCCTCGTTAAGGACTTTTCCCGCATCGGTCTCGAGTAGAGTCATTTGTTGCTTGACAATTTGGTCCTGGATATGGAGGGGTTTCCGTGTTTTCGACACCAACTTGCTGATAAGCTCTAACCCGGATTCTCTGGTGCCGTTGAATCTCTCAAGAGTGGCACCCTTGCCAATAAACCCCCCCCACAAACGCTCATCTCGGAGGTTATTTTCGCGAGCCTGCCCCTCTACCGGATCAACGTTCGACCACTGTGTTGTTGTGAGAAGCACGTTCTCTAGTACCTCCTGACCGCACAAATTTTGGAACATCCTAAGGTTGCTCAAGGTAGAACCTTCTATGCGGGTATGGGTGATAGGGTGGAGGTAGATGATACCGGAGAGAAGTTGGTTCTTCTTGTAGATTTTCGAGGTCCAATCCGCAATCTCTTTCAGGACCTCCGTATCGCTTCTATTCGTATCATCGAAGCTAGGAGTGTCGACTAGGGTGATTCTTCCCCCTAAATACTCAAAAGAGTAAGGTTGGATCTTGCTGGTGGCTTCTTCCCGTCAACATTCGAGTCCAATCACACCAGGGGGCTATCTTACAAGAATAAAGACCACCGCTCACATTGACCTCCGGGGTGCCAGTGACCTCCCTGATGAAGGAGCTTTTACCTGCATCTATCACTTATTTAGCTAATCAATGCAGATTGTGGGTAGGCTTTGGATTTTACCCGTGACTCCCATTACGGATATGATGATTTCTCCGCCCGATCCAGGCGTGTTGTTAAGGCTTGATCGTCTTCTGTCTGTTCGCTGCTGGTCGGATGCTCGGGGTTGCTTAACTTGGTCTAGGCTGCGCACCCGGCGCAGGCGGCGCTCTCGAGGCGGTTGTAGGCCGTTTCTATTCGCATTCACAGGAGGTGATAGCGGGATGTCTATGTGGTTTTGCCCTTGGGTAACGGCGTAATTACATCCTGATAGTCTTCTAGATGCTCGCCGCTGGTCAGATGCTTGGGGCTGGCTGACTTGATGCCGGCGGGGCTCTTCCTGCGGGCGTAGCTTTTCCGGCGGATTGGCCCTCGGCTGGGGTCCCTTTTTCTTCCCGAAGCACATTGGCGTAAATTTTGAATGGGGCACTCACTCCCTTTCTCCTGTAGGGTATTCTCTAGGCCTCTTATTTGGGGTGTAGGAGAGTCGTGGGCTGTATGCTGATGAATGAGAATTTGTCTCAAGATAATCTGGCCGTTCAAGTGTGTGATATGGGGCTTTTGCGAGCTATGATCTGCTTTGGTACAATGGGAGGAATGGGTTGGAGGCTTTAGAATTTCGGTGTGTGGTTGTAGTAGTTGTCTTTGGAGCAAAGGAGCGGTCCTATATCAGCACCGAGGTTAAGCACTAGCGTCATAGCAACTACACTGACTGCCGGATAGGCTGGTTTCGAATTTGGGTTGGCTTGCCCGACGAAGCTAATGCCTTTGGGCGGAAGCCAGGTTGGCATAGTTCGGTACCTGCAGCAGGCAAGAAGTATTCGGTATCAAGGGTGCATCTTGCCGGTAGTTCGCTACACGTGTACTCATAATGTTGCAAGCGTTTTTATAGCAGACTACTGGCGGATACCGCAAAAACTTGCCCCTTTTCTTCAAACCAAGCTTCATGCAACATCAGTTCTTTTTAAAAGCAGTTCAACACAACGAGTGGAATCTTCCCCCTTTCGGATCGTAGGGGGTAGAAAGAGACTACCGGTATCGCATATCGTGTTTCGTCAAGTTACCTATCGCACAGTGTAAGCGACCGCTGCTCGACCTTTGTGAACACGACTGGGTCTACATAGGGCGCCAAGACCAGGTGCCTGAGACTCGCCCGGAAGTACATTTCACGAAAAAAGAGTGTTCTCAGGAGCAGTTTTAACCTAACTGCCTAGAACCAGGTCACAGTTTCTTATTTTATGCGTTGTTGGGCTCATGTGTTGGCTTCGGTGCTATTGGTCTATTGTGCATGTGCAGGAGGGTGCGGACCTAGTCGTGTTCACAAACATAAGAGGGTTGTGAGTATGTTATTGGCACATCATTACTCGAGTAGAGAGTTTGAGCAAGGAGGCTTAGGTGGTAGGAAAACAGGTTATTTTCGGTTCACTTAAAAGTCTTTGAGACCTGTGAGAAGTGTAAAATAAGGCCTTTCAAACCTGAAGGGATTCGATTGCCGCGGAATAAGTCAGTAACAATACAATACGCTTCGACCATTTAGATCTTTTTCAATGGGAACATTGAAAATGGAAAAGTACAGGAAAAGAAAATAATTCCCTGCGCCGCAAGGATTTCTCAATAGTTCTGGGAAAATAGAATCCTCCTGTCCCCCGACTACCGTAGCCCCACTTCCCTCCGCACCCCCGATCAATCCACCAATGCGCTTCCTACCCCCTTGCCCCCATGCAGCCCAATCGCAAGACACTCGGTCAACCCACATAAAGTAGCACTAATGCTATATCTCACGAACTATCCAAAACTAACACGTACTAAAGATCACGAATTCCCGGCTGCCTACGCTGATAGGGGTACCAGATTTGCACCAAGAGTGTACTCCGCCCAAGACAATGTAATTGGTACCATGGACCCCCGCATCAAACTCCTTAAATGTCTTTGTATAAACTTAAAAGCCGGAAGGCAAGTTATGCTAGTACCTGATAATGATCTCGAAGGTACCCCACTCGGATCCCTCGAAGTTGTTGATTTTGAGGATTAAATGGCCTTTGGCTTCATAGCTTGTGAATAGACCTGTGATATGAGTGGTAATTACAATATTCCTAGTAGCAATATCAATCACTGCCCTACCACACTTCCTCGCTTCCTGCCCTCCCTGGCTTTCCGCCTTTTTGTATAAACCCTGCCAACAATTCCCAGTGTTTCGAAAGCTTCGGGGGGGACTACCAAGTGCCCCGGACGGGATTTGACCGCCTCTAGAAGTTTGCCAGGGCAGTGAAATACTATGACAGCCACTTTTGGCTCGGGTGGTGGGGCTTATAGGGTGAGACAGCACTTTTTGTGGGTAGGGATAGGACTGCAAGCCATGCCAAGGGAGCGCCAGGAGGTCCGGGACGGCGGGGGGCTGTTGAAAATACAGGTGTTATTTGCAATGGGGGTAATGATCGGAATGAAGGGTTTTACTAAGTGAAACAAGGTGGTCAAGTTAACAAGAGTAATTTGCATTGAAGCAGTTAAGGAGTTGTGAGATAGCTTGAGAAAAGAAAGGAAAAGGAAGCAAAAACGAGGAAGGTGATTTCGTGGGAGAAAAACTTTCAACACTCGCGTGTCCCACGGGCGTATACGTGCACTGCTGCTTACAAGTGCGGGTATCTCTAATAGCGATGGACGTGAGCTGGATGAGTAATGTTTTATGATTTCCCCTCCTAGATTTCGGCTTGTCTCTGCTCTGAAATCTAGTCAAATATAAGAATGAATAACCCGGGTAGGAATCTCGGAGTGTAACTTATAGATATGCGTTCTCCTCGGGAATGAATCCTTGGGTTTTATTTGCTGCCTGTATTAATAATACCAAGTTTAGGGGCATTCCACAATCTAAGGGAGCATGGGGGGCTGGTACTTATATTCCCAATTCTCAAGGGTGACGGAGCATCTATCGATATGGAGTGCCCATGTTAAATGCGTTTACGAGGAATGGATAACATTCGCGAGTTTCACTGATCCACACCTGTAAGCTACCCGTTGGGAGCTTGATGGGGGTATCGTAGTGTTCATGCGCTATCGGGTTTATCATGTGACTCGGATTGCTAACCCAAACTATAGCCTTCCGCCGTTTCGATCATTGATACTCGTAAGAGCACCAAAATCGACCTCGACCATACAATCCAACTACGGTAAAGCTCTTAGAATCTGCTATCAGATTATCGGCCCGTCAGGCCCCAGCCCTAGATAGATTAAGAGAATTGCGAACACTGGTTAACGAGATCCAACACATCCAGTGGGCCGTTCTTACACCGTGCCAAGAAAACCCTAACCCTTCCCCGGGGCTCCGGACTCAGAATATGGAGACCGTAAGGCCGGTGGGGAAAGCAGACCACAGGAGCTCTCGCGATACATTTCGAAATCAGGGAGTTAGGGCAGGTTTCTAGGGATGGCGCAATAGGGGGTATTGGACCCCTATCCCAAGGTGGTGGATTTCTACGAGATTTGTGAGGTTGGTACCCCCCCTTTTTTTCTTCCCCTCCTGACCTTCCCAGTCGGTTATGATGGAACAGAAAAATCCGGGCTTCAGATACAAGGAATAATAGCGATCACAAATGTCATAGATGGCAGCCTGTGCCCAAGGCGGCCTCTTCCTGGCTCCAGCATGGCGGGGTTGTATCAGTAGCTGTAATTTTAGTAAATCAACAAAAGTTCTAAGGACCATGCCAAACCAGACTACTAACTGGGTGGATACACGCCTGAGATACCATGGAATACCGGTACCTTTTTCAACTTTACTCAGATTATCAAAGCTTTCTAAAGCCGTAATAACAACTAGGGGGGACGACCGCCGTTACACGGAAAACCCCTCTATTCACAAACAATCAGAAACCCCGTAGATATTCCGAATGTCAACCCTAACCCTAAAACTCCTCCAACCCTAGAACTAGGATCCACCCGCAAGCTCCAACCCCCGCGCACCTACACCTCTGCTAACCCCGCCTCCGTTCCCAGGCAACTTAGAGCCTGTTTGGATACAACGGTTCCGTTCCGTTCGGCGACCGTTTCTACTGTAAAAAGAGTGGTCTTTCCGCTTCGAAACGGAAGGAAAAGGACCTCTTGTATGGGGGAACGGAACGGAACCGTTGTATCCAAACAGGCTCTTAACTCCCTTGCGCACCCATATACGCCAAAACCGGTGCCTCCATGATATCGGTTCAATTTGCAACCTTTGTGTCGTAACCCCAGCTCTTGGAAATGTAGAGCTCTAGAGACTTTCTTTTGTATTTTCGACAAAGTCAGAAATATCTGCCGTTCCCCTCATTTTCATCTCCCGTCGCATCATGTAGTGCCTAAAGGGTTAAAAGTATGGAAAATTGTTTATGAAGGCCAGAGTTTGATGCTCTGGCCTGCCTAATTTTTTATATTTAAATATGAAGCTCAACGGAGAATAGACATATATACTGTAGGATCAATTGTGCCTTATCGTCGTGCTTCACCTCCATCAATATTCCGAGGAAAACATTCGGGTAAAGTGATACCGTAAAAGCTCGAATAATTGAACCGTGTGCTATGAAGTCCGAAATTCCCTTCTCTGGAATGGGGGCAAAAAACACAGCAAAAACACAGTCCCTTTCCCCCTGCTGAGACAAAAATTTCTTGACCTTACTGAGAGAGGAAAGTCCGACGACACAGCACACGGTTCAATTATTCAAGTTTCTACGGTAGAGCGCAAAGGATAAAGGATAAAGAAGCCTCAGCCCTAACAGGAATCGAACATGGGGCCTTCAGAAAGGGCCTTCCTCATTTATAACACTCTGCTTTTTAAAATAGAGGTATTACATGGTGTAACGGTGTGAGGGGCTTGGTCCACGTTTTAGATGTTTTGCACTATAAGCAATAAGGAATACCGCATTAACTAGGAAAACTAGAAATGACGCCAGAGCAGCCACGCAGGGTTGATCGTGATAGGCGAGCGAAATTCGCAAGAAAGCTGCCCGCTGGGGTTAGGTCCTGACGATCAGTTCCTACAGGGCGTTGTTTCTACCAAAGTTTCTACTTTTTCAAGGGAAAGAGTTTCCCGTAGAGGTTTACTCTCGCTCGCTTGTTGAGCCACACTTTATTTGACTGCTCTAGCGCCATTTCCAGTTTTCCCAGTTAATGCAGTATTAGACCCAAGCATCATAGGAAATCACCCGACACATCCCAATGGGTGTTGACTATCCAATCGGCTTCTTCGCCTGCCCGACCAGGACAATTGTGAGCCATGGCCCGACCCACAGCACCCACCCCTTGATATCTAGTACCGGTAGTTACAGTATCTGCCGTGGGCAGGTTATCCCCTAACAGCTGAAACATTCGGGCCCATTTAAAATGTTGAACACAAGCCTATTTGAGTAATCGGAAGCAGATCTATAACGACAATCTCTTTTCCGCCGTGGCTATCCTGAGTAGTACCGATTCTGCCCTTTCCTGAGCACTACACCCCTTCTCGGGTACGGAATTTTTCATATCACGATTCCACGACGAGGTTGGTGTTTAACATTTTATATGAGCCCGAATGTTTCAGCGAGCAGGGGGGTAGCTTACCCACGGCGGTTGACGCCCCGGGAATCTAAAAGCTTTGCCACTAGACGACAAACTCCGAGGCTTGGTTTTGAGATGCAGAAGGGGGGAAACAGGGATAGATGAGTTTCATCTGGTTGAATAATACGGTTTTCTATCCTGTGCCATCACAGGCGTATCGGCTGTGTGACACACCTACGTGATTATGGCTCATAGATATTTCCTTAGATACGGCGCTGTGTATCATGTGACATTGGGAGGGTATATATAGAGGAGGATCCCCCCTTAGTTCACTATATAGTGCGATACAGGCCAGTTGCACTACTTTTCAGCGAAGGGAAACAGTCTGCCGAACTTCCTCTAGCCGCCTTGAGGGCCTTCTCAACCGCTCAGAAAATAGTGCTTGCTCCACCCATTGGGCTAAGAGTTTGACGGACTCAGCCCTCATGCCCCATGCAATATAAAATTAAAGTCTGGTAATTTGAGATACTCTTGCCATAGCAGAGTACCTAGTATCTTACTAACTTCTCTTGTTTCCCCGCAGTTCTACCTAAGATTAACTGACTTGAAAATAGAAAAAAAACTAGAAAAAGAAAACAGCTCCCTACGCTACAGGGGTTTCTCAATAGGTCTGAGAGAAGGATATCCTCTTGTTCTCGTCAATACCCTAATGCGCTTCCGGCTCCCACCCCCCCAACCTTCTAATTTCAAGACACTCACCCACTGCACATGATATAGCGCCAATATTATATCTCACAAACTGTCCAAAATTAACCCTTACTAAATATTATGATAAATTCCCGGCTACCTACTCTGGTAGGAGTACTGGATTTACACCGGTAGTGTACTCCGTCCAACATGTGATTAGCGCTAGCTATCCCCATATTAAACATCTCCAGAACTGTCTCCGCAGGGGCCCCCCGAAAGGAAAGTGGTTTAGGTTGGAAATAAACCTCGATCTCAAAGATGTTCGACTTAAACTCCTCGCGGTCAGTTATGTCGAAGAGTAACTGGCCTTCGGGCTATAGCTTACAAACCTACCTGCGGTATCATAGCAGTGAACCCAAGTGCCTAGCCCACCCGTCTTTGGGGCCGGACGGGATGGATGGCGGTACCGAAAAGGACACCAGGACGGACGGGTATCTTGGTGCCAGTCCGGATGACTGCCTCAGGTGAAAGTGGTGGCCCGCCTTTCACGTTTTGTCCGAGTATTACTAGGACCTGCGATCGAATCCCTATCACGCTCTTCTATCCCCGCCTGTCCCTTCTTCTCTTTAGCTTTACGCCTTTGTATATCTGCTGCATGCAACCTCTCTAACCATCTCTGTTCAGCTTCAGCCCTCTCGAGCTTCTCTCGAGCTCTTGCTCGCCCCGCCGCAAGGATCTGGTTCATCTCATCATCTTTCGCCTCTATAGCTTCCCGAAGTTGCTTTTCTAGGGATTCCAACTCCTCCTTAAATCTCTTCTCTTGGGCAGCCAATCCCTCGTTAAGGAATCTCCCTGCATCGGTCTCAAGTAGGGTCATTCTTTGCTCAACAATCTGATCCTGGATATGGAGGGGCTTCCGTGTGTTTGGCATCAACTTGCTGATAAGCTCTAATCCGGATTCTCTAGTGCCGTTGAATCTCTGAAGAGTGGCGCCTTTGCCAATAAGCCCTCCCCACAAACCCTCATCTCGGAGGTTATCTTCGCGAGCCTGCCCCTCTGCCGGATTGACGTTCGACCATTGTGTTGTTGTGAGAAGCACGTTCCCCAGTACTTGCTGACCGCACAATCTCTGGAACATCCTCAGGTTCTTCATGGCAGAACCTTCCATGCGGGTATGGGTGATGGGGTGGAGGTAGATGATACCGGAGAGGAGTTGGTTCTTCTTGTAAGTTTTCGAGGTCCAATCGGCAATCTCTTTCAGGACCTCTGTATCGGGTCTATTTGTATCATTGAAGCCAGGAGTGTCGACCAGGGTGATTCTCTCTCCTAAATGCTCAAAAGAGTAAGGCTGGACCTTGCTAGTGGCTTCTTCCCGTCAACATTTGAGCCCAACTACAGCAGGGAGCTATCTTACAAGAATAAAGACCACCGCTCACTTTGACCTCCGGGTTACCAGTGACCTCCCTGATGAAGTAGCTTTTACCTGCGCCTATCACTTATCTTAGCCAATCAATGTAGGTTTTGGGTAGGCTTTGGGATTTTACCCGTGACTCCCATTACGGCTATGAGGATTCCTCTATCCGAGTCAGGTGTGGCCCCCTGCGGCGCTGCGGAGTGGTTAACTCCTGATAATATTCTAGACGCTCGCCGCTGGTCGATCCGGTCCAGGCTGCGCACCCGACGCGGGCGGCCCTCTCGTGGTTGTGAGTCCATATGGCTTTGCCCTTGGGCAACACCAGGTCGCGATTTTCTTCTAGACACTGGACGCTGGTCGGATGCTCGGGGCTGGCTGGCTCGAGACTGGCTGGGCGCTCGAGGTTGGCTCGCGGGAGGCGGGCTGCGGGCCGGACGCGGGCCGGACTTTTCCTGAGGGCTGGCACTCGGCTGGGGTTTCTCTTTCTTCCCGAAGCACATTGGCGTAAATTTTGAATGGGGCACTCACTCCCTTTCTCCTGCAGGGTACCTCCAGGCCTCTTATTTGGAGCGTAGGAGAATCGTGGGCTGTATGCTAATGAATAAGAGTTTATCTCAAGATAATCCGGCCGTTCAAACGTGGGATATGGGGCTTTTGCGAGCTATGATCTGTTTTGGTGCAATGAGAGGGACAGGTTGGAGGCTTTGGAATTTCGGTGTGTGGTTGTGGCAGTTGTCCTTGGAGCAAAGGAGCGGTCCTATATTAGGATTGAGATTAAGCACCAGCACCATAGCAACCACACGTACTGCCGGACAGGCTGGGTCGGCTTGCCCAACGGAGCCAATGGCTTTGGGCGGAAGCTAAGTTGGTACAGTTCTGTACGAGTATGTACCCACAGCAGAGGGACATCAAGAGTTGTAAATATGTGTGGATTATTTTTCGGTGAATCCCTGCTATCGGGTGCCCGCTGCCGGTAGTTGCCCTTTTTCTTGAATCCGGGAGATATGCAACATCAGTTCTGTTCAAAAGTGTTCGACGCACCGAGTGGAATCTCCCCTTTCGTATTGCAGGGGGTAGAAAGAGGTAATATCGCATATCGTGTCTCCCAAGGAACCTATCACACAGGGTCAGCGATCGCTACTCGAGGTCTGTGAGCAGAACTGGGTCTGCATAGTCATCACCGTTGTCGCGATGAAACTAGGGTCGTGACGAACAGGGATCAATCACCAGCAATTTTCTGCAACCCTAACCTTAACGATTTCTTTTTTTGACCACCAAATACCCCTGTTCGTCACCACCCAGTTTCGTCGCGACAACGGTGATGACTGTAGCGCTAAGACTGGATGCATGAGACCTGTCTAGAAGTAGATTTCAAGAAGAAAAAAATGTGTTCCTAGGAGCAGATTTCAACCTTCTAACTACCTAGATCCAGGTCACAGTTTCTTATTTATGCGTTGTTGGGCTCATGCGTTGTTAGCCACTGTGGTGTTGGTCGATTGTGCATGAATAGGAATATGCGGACCTAGCCGCGTTCACAAACGTCAGAAAATTACGAGTACGATTACATCATTGGCACCCCATTGCTCTTGGAAAGGGCCTCTTTTTTCTTTTTTTTAACAGTTCGACAGGCCAAAGGATTTGCAGCAGGGACTGCAGGTCCATCCCCAAGGAGTTCAAACACCAAAAGTGCTATTTTTGACACGTGGCAGCCCACCGGCCGATTGATGGTGGAGTTGTTTCAACATACTCGGGTACTTGTACTCGTACGTGTATGAAGGTTAGTGATGGGATGGACAGGGGTTGGCGGTGTCAAAGCTTTTTACCTTTCTCAGCATCATACCTACCAAATTAAATCGTTTTTTCCCTCTGACGGTCATGAGCACGGGGACCTCAGGCCCCTGTCCATCCCATCACTAACTTCCATTAGCCTAAGATAGGTTTACTTTGGCAAGTTACTGAGATCAAATAGGGCCAAAGCACTCAAGCTATACCATGTCAGGAAAGCACTAATCCTTCTCAAGAAACTTTGTCTCTGAATCCCGAGATCAGCGACCTAGCCGAGACGGCAAATCGCGGGAGTTTTTCCGGTACCGTAAAAACTCCTGAAATCCACTATCTCCGTCAGCCCCTAATCTCCAGATTCTAAGTCAAAAGTTCTTAAGAAGGATTAGTGCTTTCCTGACACGGTATAGCTTGGGTCATTTGGCTATGCTGGATCTTGCTACCTTGGCCAGCTAAACCTATCTTGGGCTGATGTCGCGATTTACAAGGATATTCGTGACAACACGGAGATAGTGAATTTCACGAGTTTTTACGGTACTGGTATACCGGTAGGTACCTGTATTGAGGTCTAATTTGGAAAATTAGATGGTATGG
The DNA here is from genome assembly GCA_003521225.1 of Tuber microsphaerosporum. Taxonomy (NCBI): domain Eukaryota; kingdom Fungi; phylum Ascomycota; class Pezizomycetes; order Pezizales; family Tuberaceae; genus Tuber; species Tuber microsphaerosporum. The sequence goes on along the minus strand of QOVD01002688.1, from coordinate 21,997 downwards.
TCTAACTTGTAGCCTGGTCTGTGCTTCTGGAAAGAGTAACACAACGGCTCCGTGATGGGAACTTCTCGCAAATAATTTTTCGTCACTAAGAGAGGCGAAAGGCTACAAGTTTGACCTCGCCGTCCATCCAAGGGATAAGTCTACTCGTGTTGTGGAGACGTTTGTAAAACGAGCTGCTATCGCACACCCCGAAGGCTGGAGGCTGGCCAATTTTTGGCTGCATGCAAGTTTATAAGCGCCATGACATTGCGGGTAGACGTGTCAGTTGGCACTGCAAGCCTGAGGTGCGTCTGGTTGCGGTCAGTTTCTGAAAGCACTGCTGCGAAATCACAAAGCATGAGTTGTACCCCGGGCGACCGCTCGAGGTGTCCTTAAGCCTATCGAACTTTTAGCTAATGACTGGAGAGAGCATTGTTCTCTGAGCTGGACAGGCAGCGTTGTTGGCACAACCCTCAAAATCGATGTGCCCGGCACGGCACTAGCGCCCAGGCAATTCAGGTACGAATAATATGACTTTGTAAGAAGAAAAACAGGAGAAACTATCTACAAGCCCAATTAATATTGAATATCCCCCATTTCTCACCTTTATAAGTTCTCACTGCACTGAAGAACCCTAATATTTGCTTCCTCAATAACATAAACCAGTCCATGACAATTGAATTGTGCCAGGTTGTTCCATCAGCTAATCTGACTACACTCTGGCGTTCTTAGTTGAATATTTAAATTCATAAAACCTAAAGGAAGCATCTTAATCTAGGTACTTTATCTTACGGCATTGACACCCTGCATCAAGCCTTCCTCCCGCTAAAAAATAAATAAGTAAATAACAAAACTTTTTTTTTTTTTTTCATTTTTTTTTTCATTTTTTTTTTCAAATCGTAGCTTAGTGCCGTGTCGGGCACATTGGCATAGCACAGGGCACTTGAAGTGCCAACAACGCTATGGACAGGCTTGCTCTCTATGCCCAGCACACGGTACAAGTACAACACGAGATTAGGGCCCAGCGGTCTGATCGCGGTCTTGCCATTACAGTAAATTACTTGGTATCCCACTAAACTTATCTCGTTTTCCGACAGATCTACCTAACATTAACTGACGTTGAAAAGAGAAAAGTACCGTACAAGAAAAGAAAAGAATTCCCTGTGCTGCAGGGATTTCTCAATAGGTCTGGGAAAAGGGAATCCTCCTGCCCCCCGGCCAGCCCCACTTCTCCTTTGCATCCCCGGTCGATACCCCAATGCACTCCCTGCTCCTTGCCCATGCAACCCATTGTGGGGCGCTCGGTCAACGCTCACAACGCAGCACCAACGTTATCTCACGGGTTATCCAAAGCTAACCCCTCCTAAAGATCACGAATTCTTGGTTGCCTACTCTGATAGGGGTACTAGATTTGCACCGATAGTGTACTCCGTCCAAGACAATGTCACCGATCCCCGCATCAAACACATCTCTAAATGTCTTTGTATAAACCCGAATGCCAGAAAAAAAGTTAAGCTGGTAATTGATAGTGACCTCGATGGTATCCGACTCGAATTCCTCGTGGTTGTCGATATCAAAGATTAGGCGGCCTCTGGTTTTATAGCTTGTAAGCACACCTGTGATATGAGTGGTAGTTTCAATATCCCTTGTAGCGACAGCAATCACCGCCCCATCGAGCCTCCTCGTCTCCTCCTCCCTCTCCCTGGCTTTGCGCCCTTTTACCTCCACTTCATGCAACTCTGCTAACAACTTCATTCCAGCTACAGCCTTTTCGAGCTCTTTCTGAGCCTTTTCTTTCTCACCCGTAAGGGCCCTTATTTCATCACCCAACGCCTTTATTTCATCACCCATCGCCTTCATTTTATCATCTTTCGCCTTCATAGCTTCCCGATGTTGCTTTTCTAGGGATTCAACCTCCTCCTTAAATTTCTTCTCTAGGGCAATCAATTCCTCGTTGACGCATTTTCCTGCGTTGGTCTCAAGTAGGGTCATATTTTGCTTGACAATCTGATCCTGGATATCGAGGGGTTTCCGTGTGTTTAACATTAACTTGTGGATAAGCTCTAATCCGGACTCTCTGGTACCGCGGAATTTCTGGAGAGTGGCACCCTTGCCAATAAGCCCACCCCACAAGCCCTCATCCCGGAGGTTATCTTCGCGAGCCTGTCCCTCTGCCAGATGAACGTTCGACCACTGTGTTGTTGTGAGAAGCACGTTCTCTAGTACTTGCTGACCACACAGACTTTGGAACATCCTAAGGTTCCTCATGGCAGAACCTTCCATGCGGGTATGGGTGATGGGGTGGAGGTAGATGATACCGGAGAGGAGTCGGTTCTTCTTGTAGGTTTTCGAGGTCCAATCGGCAATCTCTTGCAGGACCTCCGCGTCACTTCTCTCTGTATCATTGAAGCCAGGAGTGTCAATTAGTGTGATTTTTGCCCCTGCATACCAGAATGAGTAAGGTTGGACCTTGTTGGTACCTTCTTCCCATTAGTGTTCGACTCCAATTTCTACAGTACCGGGCTACCTTACAAGAATAAAGGCTGCGGCTCACTTCGACCTCCGAGTTACCAGTGACCACTCTGATGAAGTAGCTTTTACCTGCTCCTGTCACTTATCTTAGCCAACGTATGCAGGTTTTGAATAGAGTTTATATTTTACCCGTAACTCCCATGAGTGCTATGATTATTTCAGTACCAGGGATGACCTCCGGCGGCATTGTGCGGACTTGTTGACCTAGCTCTTGAGGCTGTTGTGGGCCGCATCCAATAGCGTTCACAGGGGATGCTGCCAGCATGTTCATGGAGTCTTGCTCTTGAGTAACGGGGTAGTTAAATTCCGACTGTCTTCTAGACGCCCACAGTTGGCCGGATGCGAGGGGCTGGCTGCCTTGAGGCGGGCTGCGTGTCCGACCAGGGTCGAGCTCTGGAGGTGATTGTGGCTGGTATCCAGTAGTAATGGGGTAGTCAGGCCCTTGTGGGTAACTGGGGATTTGCGTGTGGTTGGGTATTTGTTGATCGCCGGGCAATTCTTGAATGCCGGACACTGATGGAATGCTGGACTGTGGTGGGTCTTGGTGTGGCAAGTGCTTCTTGCGGGCACGCTTCACAAGAGATCGCCACATTTGCCCAACCCCCGAACTAGACGCTCGTTCCCTTCCCTCAGTCGGGTACTCTCGATGCGGGGTATCCATGGGGCAGGAGTGTGCTGATGGTTGGGAATTCGTCAGACACCTGGTTGTTCAAGTGCCGGATATTGGGCCTTTGCAGGTTACGATCTGCTCTAGCACGATGGGAAAAATAGGTTGAGGGCTTTAGGATCTTAGGGTGTGGTTGTAGTAATACTCCTAGGAGCAAGGAGAGGTCCTATATTAGTGTCCAAATGGTTAGGGTTTTAGCTTTGGTACGGCGCTTGAGTATCGAGTTACCGGACCAAGTCCTTACTGGAGCCGTGGTTCCCGTAATGCTGCTATACGCTTAAATGGAGAGCCAGCCCAACTCGGTCACAATCCACCAAGGGCAGTGTATAAAAGCCAAAGTCTGCACCACATCAAAGTAAAATGTAACTGGATGCATTAGATTGAAAGTGAACTTTTAGCTACGAAAGAGCCGCTACCCCTTCCCCACCCCCCCGGGCATCTGTCATTCGTTTTCTTATCTTACCCCAAATAAGTTGGAGCCTCCCTTGGTTCGGTCAATCATAAAAAGCGGAATAATTGGATCTCACGCTGGGTGGTCCAGAGAGTTCCCCTCCTCCCATGATTACCGGTATGGGGGAAAACACAGAGAAAAGCTATCTTTTAACACTCAGCTGAAATAAATTAAATGAAAAAAATATTACGACCTGCGTGGGGGAGGCAACCCGCTCATGAGTAGCGCGAGGTCCAATTATTCCAGTTTTTACTATAGTTAAGAGTATGATAGTCTGTCATTTCAAACCTATCTCGAGCGGATACCCCGCAGAAGGCAACATCAGGGTCGTGTTGCAAGGTCCAGTTAGGTTTGTAATTGCTATTTGCCCCTCCTTTGAATCCCCGTGAGAAAGACCTGATTGAATACCAAGACACCGCAACAGCGGCAGGAAGCCATAGAGTGATATCATCGCAAGCTCTTTTTTTCTTTTGTCTTTTGTAAACCATAGTTTAATTGCTTTTAGGTATAATAATATCGCATATTATCGTACACTTAAAGTCTAGAATACACTGTTACCCAACGACACACGCAGCCAAAAAATGTCCGTGTCAAAGACTTTGCCCAGTTCAAGGCGCAACGGGTTGTGATAAAACATACACTCTTATTGTAGGCCGCTAAGAGACTAGTACTCCATAAGGTAACTTCATTTTTGCTCCTAGATCTGTGGTTAGCTTACGATGGATTGCGCAATACCATCAAGGTTAAGCACCTGAGAACTTGCCTTCTTATATCTCCACAATAACCACACTCACTAAACCGCTCTTGAGGACATAAAGCACTGCAATGGTTTGGCAACACTAGGATAATATATTGAATTAATTAAGAACACAAAAATACTTGTTCATACATGAAAGCTAAGACCTGAAAAAAGCGTACGATAGACTAGAAATCGTTTCTATTGACTGGGGAGAACACAACCTAAGCCCCGCATATACCATAACAAAATTATTACTTTTTTTAACCCCAAGCTCCGTATGGTCTCCTGTTATTTACGAACAATTTATTTCGATTGTCCGCAAGAACGCACACAAGTGCTTAACCTAGTGCGCAGCCTAAAAGAACAAAAGAAACGCACTGCGATGCTCAACCTTGATACTCGAGAACCGGTACCATCTGGGGAAAGCGCGAAGTGCACTTTTCATATGTGAGCTCTGTATATTACCAATAAAAGGGTATTTAATTTCCAGCCCATCCAACGTAAGAATTCGATCACTCGAGCACAACGCATATCTGCAGAGTGACATAAAAACTTTGGACACATTCATTTCTCTGTATGGCAAAGGGCTCGTTTTCACAAAAAAGGCCAATAGATAGTTGCGTTGTAAGGCTATGCGCAAAACGCATGAGTGACGACGAGCTGGGTCTACAAGCCAATACGGTACAAGAAGGCGGAATAATTAGATCATGAGCTCGGAAGCCGGATATCCTTCCCTTAGTAAGGTCTGAGACATTTTTTCTTTTTAGTTGACTTGACGGAGGACTGAAAGACACTTTGCCGAAGTGTTTCCCCCCTTCAATCCAAAAGGGGAGAATTATGAAAGTCTTAGTGGTATAATACGGTACCTGTACGAGTACTGTAGTTAGAGTGTCCTTAAGCGCCCGTTTGCCTAACCGTCTAGTTTTAAAATTTGGATGATAAACTAGACGGTTGGGTCTCAACAAGCACCGTTTTCCGATAGGCGATGCAAAAGTGTTTACCTAATTTTCTACCGTCCCAAATTCCACTAGACGCTAGACGGCACTCTAGGTAAACACCAGACCACCTACTCGCTCGCACGGTGGGTGTCTTCTCTAAATGCTAGGCGGCGGTCTGTAGGTAGACGGGCCCTAAGTCCATCGAACTCTTGGCCTAATGGCTGGAGCGAACATTGCTCCTTGAGGTGTTGTGAAGGAAGTCCAACGGTCTTACCCTGCCCTTTCATACCTGTACTGTGACAAGGTCATGCATACAGGCTTAGCATGCGCATGTTTTCTCTACCAATACAACTGTCTTTGCACAACCCCGCACCCGGTTCTGAAGTGCGTGTCAACGTGAACTTGAACGTCGTCGTATGAGAAAAGGATCATGATGTCCATGAGTGAAAGAAGGTTCTGCAGTCCAACGGGAAATTTGCTTCAGCGCATGTGATATTTAGAACGAGTAAACATGAAACTTGATATCGAGCAACCAGAAAAATGACTCAATTACCATCAATCAAACCTTCTCAGCATTCCAACTGGCAGAGGCCTGGAAACAGAAAGGGTGGGTGAAGGGGGCATATCAACTTTGTGTGCCGGGAGGAAATAATCTCTTGGAGTTAGAACATTCGTATGAAGAACAGAAAGGCTCTTGTTTTTTCCTATATTATTGGTAAGGTGTCAGATGGGGCAATCCTCACTATATTTACTCTGTTGATTTTGTATAGGATCCCATTTTAGTTGCCCGCGGCCAAAGCTAAGCAAGCCGAAAGCGACGGTTGCCCCATCGTAACGGTTGCCCCATCCGACACTTTAGTAAAATACGGTAAAGGTCACTAAAGGCCAATTAAATTCTTTGTTTGCTTTCCTAAGTTCACACTAAAACATGAACTATTGGTACACATGTCCACGTCCACATCCGAAGGTGTCCACAGATATCTGAACATGGCTCAAAAACATTTTTAAATGCCTGAAGATGCCTTCTGCTGATTCCACCTTTGGATACAGTAATGTTTTTAGTGGGCTCTAAGTAGTGTGGATACCAGGTGATTATATTTCTTGGACAAAACTCATTGTTGGTAGGTCCGAGTACCCCAAAAAAACACTAAAACGGCCGAAACCTATAGTCCCTGAAAAATTCCAATTTGCGGCCCCACCTCTTAATCAATTAACACAAAGGAAATACCAATAGATAGCTAAAGTTCTAGTGAATCCAAATTTCACATTTATAGAGAAAATTCCTTTGTTCTGGGGGCAGCACTCATTAATTGGCATATACCATCCTCAACCTGGGCTAAGCGCCAAGGATCTGTATGGGCATCTTTAGAAAAGATATGTTTTGAAAATCGCCGACTTTGTATCGCTATAGTTTATTCAATATTGCGCTCTCCGCTCTGATATTTCAATATCATAGTTAGAATACCTAGAACTCCTATTTTACTAAGAATTGGATTACTTGCCCTGCATGTGGTTGAGTTCTAGTGCTCCGGAGAAGGTTGGTTTTGGTGTAAAAGTAATTACTAACGATGAGTTTTATCAGGGTACTATACTCGGGCGCAAATTAAATACTCGTACAACGATTGTCCCTCACCAACCGTCATACTAGTAACTTTCCAACCTCACTCTTGCTTACTCCCACAACGACGACACACAATATTTTTTCAATTTTTCCTCCACATTGCCCTTGCCTGAAGGCTCTCTTAGGGAGTAAGTATAATATTTTTATTATTTTTTCTACCAAAAATTTGTGCTGTTTTCTATTTGTTGATAAGACACGATTGTTAACGAGGGGCAGCCGTTGTCACGAACATATACGAGTATTTAATTTGCGCCCGAGTACCTATCACCCAGTATACTCACAACATGGAGATAAATTACTTATCACTAAGCTCTTACTCTCTGACTATTATTCTATCATTTCACACCGCCTTCCATAATGGCCAGCTCTCCACCACATAGCTTTCTGGGATGCAATAGGAGTTACAAGTACAGCCACTCGGCAGAAGTGTTCGTGATTTGAGACATGTTTAATTGCAATTGCGCAAGAGGGCTAATGTAGTGGGGCAATCCCAGGGTTGCGTTGTCAATGAGCACTGAGGGAACAATGATTAGCTAGCAAGAAGACAACAGTGAATGAGAAAAATAAAGTAAAAGGATCATAAATTAAATAATAAAAATAGGTATCAAAGGAAATAAATCCAAATAATGCCATCTCAAGTTAGGGGCTGAAGCAGCAAGTTTTCACAGTCGTCTCCCACCCGGGTTCAAGAGAAAGAATTTCAGACATCTTAGAGCTTGTTGGATACAATGGTTCTGTTCAGTTTGGTGACAATTTCCTCTGTAAAAAGAGTGTTTTTTCGGTTTTGAAAGGGAAGGAGAAGGGGCTTTTTGTATGGGGGAACAGAATAGAGCTGTTGTATCTAAACAGGCTTTTAGTTGGTCCTTTAATTATTTCATTACTGATGGAATTCACAACTTATTTATTATTAAATCATGTTTTATCACTGAGGATAGTACTGAGTCTTTTCACTTGTTTCCATTGGAATTTGGCTTTCAAGTTCAAGGTCCTTGTATGCAATAGTCTAGGGGTAGTAGGTAATACTTAGTTTGAAATCAGGATAGAAAATATTAGGAAGTTATTATCACTTTCATTTTTAAATAGCAACTATGAAATGACAAGTCATAGTAGCAAACCAAAACAAAAGATAAAGAGGAAGGCACACAACAAGCTTTAAGTTCAGTGGTCGACATACAATTTAGAATAAGGAACTTCCTCTAATTCAACTGCTCACTCGCCATCATGCTCTTTAGGTGCAATTAACTAAACTAGCTAAAGGGAAAGACAGGACTCAGAATATAAAGGGTGAAGCTGGGTGTGCATGCCTGATAAGCCTTAGGAGTTTTCCTTTTTCTTGTTTTATAGGATACTTTGGACTTCTAGATCAGATATCCACTGTTGAAAGGAAGGAAGGAAGTCAAATAATAGGATAACGGTTACTATTGTGATGAGGAAATAGAACTTGTATTGTGGTTAATTTCCAGAGCATGCGGTTTGGCGAGGTTGCTTAGTAAAGTGATACACCTTTCATGAACACTTCTGCCGAGTGGCTGTAGATATAGGACAATTCTTGAGAATACCGAGCCATTGTTGGCAATGCCAATTTGCTATATCTCAACTAGTCTATGAAGAATTTGAGGCCTCCAAGTACCCCCCTGTGATATTCGAAGTCACACTTAGCTAATTGTATTCAATCCATATCAGTGTTGACACAGGTTCCAGAATATTTCCAAACTCTGTGCAATCATTTTCGATCACCAGGAAGCTAGTAGATATCCGCAGTCCGGCCGGGCCTGGTCGGTTGAACTTCAGAAGCCGGACTGTAGTCCACAGTCCGGCTAGGCCAGCTCCTGCAGAAGCCCAGACCTGACGGGACTGGTCGCTTGCGAACACTGACTCTAACGATGTCTACCCCACCAAACAGTGCCAACCACCTCTCTAAATACCGCACCGCTCCTCCGTTACCAAACACTAGTATGTTCTAGACTTCTTCCCCTGTTAGTTTTGGGCCCCTCAAAATAGGAAAATTTTAAACGGGATGTGGATAGTGATGGGCACGATCATGATCGATCAGATTATAGGGGTCATGATCGATCAAATAGCTTGACCCTGATCGAGTACTCGAGCATGCCCACTCGTCGACCATGATTGCGTGATCGATTATGATTGATCATAGGTCTGCTCGAGCATGATCGATCATCAAGACTGCTCAGGCATGATCTATTAATTGATCAGGGTGACTGCTCAAGCATCATTGAGCAATTGATTAGAGGTACTCTGAGGGCATGCTTAAGATTAGTTCAAGTTAATTATTGCTTATTTAGTAGGACTATTATTCTGACAATGAGTAGATGTTCTTAACTTGGAAACCTGTATATATCTTCCAGTTAGCTGCTGTCATTATTATTGATGAGAAAAATATGGGATACGTGAAGGGTTGGCTTGAGAGTTTCACAAAGGGAGCTATCGGTAGACGAGTGATCGATTATGATCGAGTTTAGTTGATCATGCTCGAGCATAGTCGACTATGATCGAGCAGTACCAATGATCGATCAAATCGATCAGATTATACCTTCTATTATCGATCAAACCATGATCGAGAGGGCCTTGTGATCAAGGTGATCGATCATGATCTGATCGTGTCCATCACTAGATGTGGAAAACCAGGTTCTAAGAAAGCTAAAAAAGAGCCGTATATTATCTTTGCATGAGAGGCTGGCGTCGCCACTAGGTCTCGGCTATACAGAGTGTCCGGAGGGCCACGAAACAGCGTATGAAGGGAAGAGACCACTCTCCTGGGACATTTCCTGAAATGAAAGGCAATACAGGAAGAGTAGGACGGCTTTAGCCCAGTGAACCCAAGCGTCCAGTCCGTCCGTCTTTGGCTACGGACGGGACGGACTGCGGACTGGGATGGATGCCCGGGACGGACGGCGGTTGTGGCGTCCGTCCTGATGGTTGCCCTGGACGGACTGTGGGGACGGCAGGTGTCTCAGGTGGCGCAATACGCTAACCGAAATGTGTTTCCCGCCTAGGTGGGAATTCAATTTTGCTTGTGACGGCCGGGCCCTGCAAATGACTACCGGAAGAACCCATCTTACCAAAGACTGCAGGGCCCGGCCGTCCACACATAGGACGGCCGTCTTACTGCAATTCGGACGCTTTGCCCTGGCGTCCTTACTCACCCTGCCCGGGACGGACGGGACTGCCGTCCCACAGGGCCCTACCGTCCGCCCGGGACGCTTGGGAACACTGCTTTAGCCTTCAGACTAGAGTACCTCGCTAGATAGTGTTCTGGGATTTAGCTTAGAGATTAGGACGCACAGCGATGCATTCTTGCTAGTATGGTTCCGGACGTCTATACCGTGCGCCAAATAATTTGCAACAGAGGGCACCCTAGCATAAAAAAGAACATTCACCCGGGAGTGAGCTAAGTGGGGAGAAACAGGCTCCTTTACCACCACAACTCACGCTCCTGTCACCAAGACAACTAGAAAGTACTAAGAACTCCTTTGCCCATAGCTATCCTTTTAGAGATGCTAATACCACAGACGAGTTCCAGTCCCCCTTTCCCTAGCATTCCGATCTATCCTCCGCCATGCTCTCCATCATTTCCGGCTATATATGAGGATACTCATTATAGTATACAAGCTAGGTATACCCATTCCCCCCTCTTTGATGAGTGGTAAAGGGAACTACTGAAAAAAGGCATATAAGAGGAAAAGTACAAAGGAGTGTTGAAAATAATCGATACGGAGGTAATGACCGGTGGTGAGGGATTTACGTAGTGGAGGGGAACGGTTTAAGTGGAGACCCATGGATTGTATTGAGGGGAGATGAATATCATGATTGATTGTGTTAAGTTGATAGAAAGAAAAGTTATGACAGGAACAAAGAAAGGGAGCGAGGAAAGGAAGAGGAGAGAAGAAATGGTGTGCGAAGGCTTTTCATACCCTGCCCGCCACTCCACCGGTGCATATGCGCACCACTACGGCCTAAGAGTGCGGGCATCGCCCATACTAACTGCGGCCATTCAACTTCTATTTCCAACACGGAGATATCCTTCACCACAGAATGATTGTCGGTGATTTTCAAAAGTACATTAATTATTTTGAGAAATTCTCCTACCTTCATTTATTTGAACCAAGGTCACCAAAAATATATTACTCCGGAAAGTGTTGTAAAGGAGCTCCATATTCACCAGCTAAGGCTAAAATATGCCCACTAAACCTCCAAAGATGTGATTGGCGTATCATAGGAACCAATTGAATAACCAAAAATGAGCTTGGGGAAAGTGACCCCCTTAGGAGACTGTTCCAATGTTTACACTAAAAAATAAAAATAAAATAGCTACTATTTTCAATCAAAGCCAGGATACCAATGGAGTGCAGAGAGGGCAGAGTGGAGGAGAAAATGGAGAAGCAGTATACATAATTTTCGAGAGAAGTTTATAACAGACACTACTGAATTTGTACTTTTTAGATAGGTGTGGTAATATGTGAGAAGCAATGATCTTTGGCTAGAAGCTACTCAGTAGTGGGTGGGTACGGTGTTGATGATTGTGAGGGTTTGTTATCCAATGTTTACCAATATCTCTTCTAATCTCATCTCTTTTGTCTAGCCAGTCAACTTGCTTGTACACAGATATACACTAGGCACAATATTTCCATCATATTAGTTGAATTTACCAACATTTGTCCTCAATTGCAGCTTCTGGAAATATTGAGCTGTAGAGGGGATTTATTTTTCTATTTTGATTCAAGTTAGAAAGATTATTTTATTTTTTATACCAATTCCTACAATACCATTAACCATCCAATTCGTTTCTCCACCTGCATGCCTAGGACAATTATAAAAGTTAGTCTAATCTACATCATCAGTATCTTAATTTCAAGTAGGGTTATCAGCAAACATTATGCTTTGCGCCTGATGCGCCTGTTGCCTCCGAAGGACTGGGCGCTGCCAACGCAAATCGACATTCTGGATGGGCCGTCCGGCACTCATTTCGTCCGGATGCAGACTCTTCCCTTGCGTCAGCGCCAGACGCAAACCTGCCTCATCGGGACGCGCCAGACGCCCTCAGATGCCCTCAGACGCCCGTTGCCTTGCGCCCTACATCTTCCTTTTACCCTTTACATCTCCCCGATCCTGCTCACCCCCAGCCTTTCTCCATCTGGCTACCCCCCCTTTTTCTTCTCTTTTGCTGCAGATTCGTCCGCAGTCCGCTCCCCTTCCTGACGCACCAGATGCCCGCTCCCTGGCACCCTACACCTCCCTCATCCCTTTTGATTCCTGCTCACCCCTGGCCTTTCTCCATCTGGCTCCCCTCCCATCTTTTCTCTTCTTGTTGTGGATTCATCCGCAGTCCGCTCCCCTTCCCTATGCTATCCAGCTTCCTCCATCTTCCCTTTACCCAATCCTGTGACAGCCACTTCTGAGATGCCCAACACATTCCGATCCCTAAGCCTGATCCGCCCGACGCCTTTAGTATATTTCACATTCCACCTACCGCCTTTGGTACTTTTCACCTTCCGGCACCGACGCGTTTATCGGTGCCGCCAGATCTTCCGCTTTCTGTAAAGTGCCTTCCACCTACCCCTTGATAATATAGCTCTTTGTCTGGAGTCTCACCATTGTATTACTGGCCACTAATACCTCTCTCCGCCCCCAGAAGTGTATATCATGTCTTCCTAGGGTATCTCGAACTTTGTTTTTCAGTCATTCTCCTCTAGGTTGGCCTGATTCATTCATATTCTTTCTCGGGTCACTACGCCCTCACCCTCTACTAGTAATCCCAGACACATTCACATTTTGAATCCAGCGTTTCATTATTTCTATTATCACTATCTATAAAACATACCCTACTGGGCGGGCCAGACCTGGGCCTACTACTCCGCCTGACCACGTATGCCCTAACTGGCCAATGGATTATGTATGAATTGAGAGTTTGCTACTTCCGGATCCATTTCAAATTCAAGCCTTAATGCCTCCAGATTTTCTGAATATCCCGCTGTTCTCTCTACAGGGTTGTTGCGCTCCTTAGCAATTCTTTCCTCCAACGTCTGCCTGATACGCCTGATAATTCTAGTCTGAAATCTCCTACTCTTCTCCCAAGTGTTGAAATGACGTTTAAAAAGCCCTGTTACATTTCCATCCTATTTAGCCTACTACTAGATTTCCTCAGCGGACTCCGGATGCCGGTGGCTTACCTTGCGAATTAGCACATGTGAAGTTAACCTCATTGGTAAAGACCCCAGTTTGCCAGCAGCACAGCGCATGGCATAATATGGCCGTAGTCAGACACATGAACGGGCCATTTATCTTCTCCAGAAACTCCAGATCTATTCTGCCTCTCCTTTTCTTACTGCAATAAAACTGTGCGAATATCAGATCCGGTATCTGAGGTGCGAGGAACCGAAGTTGAAAATCCTGTTTACTCCTTCAGGTTCACTGTAGACTGAAATCATCTGGAAAAACGAAGCAGAAAAAGTTATCTCATAACCATTAGGGCTACAATTAAAGCTATCCTCCTTCAGAAAATATTGCACCCTTCGTGCACAAGCTGCCTGGTCCTCGGGGTCAAGTTTATAGAGTGCTGACACCACCATCTTTGCGTAATGCAGATACTGAGATCTGCTGAAACTGTGCTTATCCCGTATCTGTTCCACCATGGTCCGCTGGATTCAGGATTCAGTTCTGCATACTACATAAGGGTAGAGTATTTCTAGGGGACTTACCTGATTACTCGAGTGTGTGGTACCGTCCGGAAAGTCGAGTAAATCCAATTTACTCCGGGCATCGCTTCAGCATCAATGAACCTGGTCTGTAAGTCTGATTGGATCCGGGAATGGATCAACAAAAAGTACCCAATCCCACATTAGCTCCTTTGCCTTGCTCTGAATTGTGAGCTCAATCCCGACAGGAATATTTTGTCAGCTTCCGGTCAACTGGGAACTCGGGGGCTGTTCATCTCGTACTGCCGCTCGGAAGGGGCCTGCCGGTGTTGGGATAATATTTGATCCGGCGGGTGAGGTATCTCCAGACGAGCTGCTATCCAGAACCGTAAAACGAGTCCTGCTAACTCGTCGAGCAGGTGTTATCCGTCCAGGCAATCCAATTTGTATATCTGTAGGCGTGGCTGAGAGAGCCAGCGTAGAGGGTTGTGATTCAACAAACTCATACTCTGTCGTTATAGGTCTCTGTGCCTCATAATCCCCTAGGTCATCCTCCTCGTCTGTTTCAATTAAGTCCTCCATGCTCTCCTCACTTGAACCATTGTTGTCATATTCTCCATCCTGTGAATCCATACTGTCCTCCGCCGGGCCCTGCCATTTGGGCAGGTGATGACTAGCCTGTCCTACCTGAAGCTGTATTGAAATTGGCTGCGGGCCCGATATGGATGTTCTACGCTGGGAAAGCATACTGCTAGTCTGTGAGAGTGAGGAGGGCCGATGAGCTGGAGGCTCTAGGGATTTCTTTTTCCGGATACGTCCTTCGCGGACACCTCTCTGCCTCTGGGCTGGCCGCTGGGCTTGACGTCATATGTCGGCGGTAGGTCGTAGCTGCAGCATTGAGATATTAGTTGTAAGTATGGGTCGAATTCAATATATGGTTATTGTAAGCAAATGTAGATTGTGTCAGGAAATGCAAACCAGCGGGCAATCAAGGTGGTTTGGGGGAGTTACTTATTGTAGCTGACAGCAAAGACTGGGTCGTGTTCTTAAGGGACTGGCATGTTCATAACCTGTCACTCGGTTTAAGACGTCTTATATACAGGTATATTGAATATGAACCGCATTCCTCACCACTGCTGCTAAAGAGAAGCGGCAGAGGAGTCTTGGAGGTACCGCTCATAGGGCTAATTAAACCTTTCTATTATCATATGGGAACTAAATCTAATTCAAGTAAATTTGCCAAGCGAACTATACCAGATGGGGTAGGGATACGGGTCCGAGCCAGGAACACTAATCTAGGAGGGTATTGGGTGAAGGTAAGTGCACATTATGTTAGAAGCGCGGACATAGAGCGCAGACAAAAAGGGTAATTCCAGACGAAAGACGGCAAAGGAGCAAGGGAAGGGATGAAGCATGACAAGGAATAAAGCATGACAAGTGAGCAAAAGGCCACCAGGACCTTTGACATCAAGGCAGACAAAAAATGGCCGGCAGGAGCAGGCAGAATGATGAAAGCAAGGAATGAGCAAAAAAAAACAATATAGAACACTGAAAAAACGGAAGCAAGATGCCATACCGTATAAAAACCCCCATAACATGACAGCCCGCTGAAAGGAAAAGGAAAAGGAAAAAGGAAAAGGAAAAAGAAAAAAGAAAAACAGCTAGCGTGTGCTCCGACACTTTGGGTCGGGCCTGGGCCGCCCGGATCAGGTCTGCTTTGGCGATTCAGGTCTGCCGTTACGCTCATAAGAGTTAGACATATTGTGTTAGTGGGGACCAGGATTGCCGGCTAGATAAGATAGGTTGCCAAGGGGAACAGCTTTCCCACGAGAGATTTTGGTTCGAACGTAGAAGAACTTGACTTGGATAACCGCACTTGAAACCTACCAGCCAAACTTGATTCCGCCTGAGCGTCAGGCAAGGCAGCCTGACCTCCTGAAGCAACCATCAGCAGGTACTCAGCGGAATGTCTTAAATCACCCACGATGTCCTCGGCAGTATCTCGGGGGGGACTAGCAGATGGCGTAGGGCTGGCAGTCTCCACTCCTCAAGCATCTGTCGGGTGCCGCTCAGCGGACCGTCCTAACTCTATCACAATGCCTTCAGCGGAAACTTTAGAAGTACCCGCAGACGGCGGGGGGCTAACCGGCGAACTAGCACTATGAAGTGGTTCTTGCACTAATGCTACAGCCGGATTACCGGCACCGGATTTTGTGTTACAGCCTGTTGGTGCTGTTTTATTCCTGCGAACTATCTTTCTTGGCAGTTTGCGTGTGTCAGCTGGGGGCTCGGAGTGCTCATCGTCGGTCATAGCCGCCCGATTGCGCTTGCTCGAGGAATCGACTGGTGCCCTAACAGGTGCTTGTTTTCTATCAGCCTGGTACCTCACAAGCCCTGGTATTTGTCTGCCAGACCTCAGGACACGACCTTCAGGTAGTGGGACAGAATGAGGAATACCTTGAGTAACACGTAGTATCACCTCTGAGTCGGGCTCTTGATCTACAGACGGATTACAGACGAATATTTCAGCAAAATCCGGTGAAGAGTCCTCAGCTCCATCTAGCCCACCTCGGTTTCGCCCACTATATACTGCCTTTGCCTGAGTAGGGGTTGGAGTCGCTACACGGCGCGGCCCCGGCTTTGCTGCAGGGAATGATTGTGCCAGACGGCGAGGCCCCTGCTTTGCTGTAGGGGTTGATATCGTCACACGGTACGCCCCCCGCCTTGCTGCCGTGGCAGATGATTCTGGCTGGCCATCATTGTCATCAGCACGGTCAGACTCCAGCGAAGCCTCCAGCTCAGATCTCGGTTTGTCCGCCCCGGTGCCAATGGCAGGGCTATCACTAATATTCCTGTTCGTATAACTATAGGCCAAAGGGGGCGGGATACCGGGCTCTTAATCATTGGTGGGATGCCTTCGAAACAGCATGTCCATTGGTTCAGATGGCTGACCATGTCCCCATCACATGCGGATCTGCGTAACTTCATGTCCGACTAGCATTTTAGATAGTGGAAGGGGCTCCTCTGGGGAGTCAAGTAGCAAAAGGCTCCTATATCTGGTGGCGTCAACCAGGTGACGATAGCCAATACCGGGGGCAAAACAGCTATCAAGGGCCGTATGCAAGCTCTAGAGAGTGGGTTCGGTCATCTCCACCCAGACCATGACCGGATGTGTCTTCCATGGGACATGCTCCAGCTCGCGGGGAAGTGGGTTGTCTCTGCGATAAGTAGAGGGCCGGTCTATCCAGACGCGGATGCAACGTGGGCCAGCAAAACCTAGAATGTCATATTAGTTAATTGACATGCAGATTAATATGGGCAACAAAGGACGGAACTTACGATCATTTGCGGTCACTGCAGGAGCAGCGGGGACAGCCGGAGAAACGGCGACACCCATGCGACTCAACATTTTTGAATGCTTTCTCGCTATATCCTTAAGCAGAAAATCAAGACATTCAGTGAAACGCAGGCAGGCATTTGTGTTTTGCTGCCCGACGGCAGCTCTACTATTGCTGGCCAGGGGTTCGACGGTTAGGACATATGCTTGAATCGCCACCCACTGGTCAGGGGTGGCTAGTTTCCAGCCGCGGATGCAATTCTGCTCCATCCTTCACTTGATGGTGTCCCGCTAAGTTTTGTACTCTGGACTTCTAGTACTGGGGTCTGGGAAGCGGCAAATGTGTTTGCACCAGGCAATGTCCCCGTCGCCTTCATGGCCCTTCGTCCTAGGGTGAGTAAGTCCACTCTTTGATGCAGGCATGATAGGAGATAGGGTTTATCACGGCCTTTGGCGGGTGGATTATTTCTGCTGTGGCGAGTTTTAGAACAAAATTCTGCGTGATAAAGATCAAAGGATAATGATAGACTCTAGATGCTACACACCTATGAGAAAGTGAGGGAGCGGATGGATATGTTGGGGGTCAGATGAGTCTTTCGCGGGCTGAATACATGGGCTAGGATTATTCAGGTTAGCTATTTTGTCAAAATAAATAGAGAATGAATAGAGTATATACCACACAGATGAATACAGTTCTCGGTACACTCAAGTGAGAACTTGTGATAGAGGCCGGCTGGCGGAAAGTGGATAGGAAAAGCGGGTGAGAAGAGTTCAGGTCAGTTTATGTTTGATGAGAAGTAATAAAGAGTGGGAAGGAAGGAAGGAGGAAAGGCATTGTTTATATAGGCTACAGACGGCTTTCATCTGGTAAACACGTGTACGCTGTACAAACAAGGAAGGGTTTAGGACGAATATGAGGTTGCTTCTTGAAGTTTATGTAAGCTTGGAATAGACTTTTGAGCTGCAGAAGAGCCGAAGGGGTCCGCCAAAAGGCCCGAAGACCTAACTTGAAAAGGTTAAACCACAACTACTTGATCCTCCCAACAACCATCAGGACTCTGCTGTGTTATTTTTTCAAGTTTGAAAGCCATCGGACATCAGCATTCAAGAAGATATTCATCCGCTCCCGCAGCCGATACACTACCGGATACTAGTACCTTAAAACAGAAACAGAACAGAAATGGCAAACATGAGGAGTATGGCCACGAAGTACCCCTATTGTTGCCGGTGTTATCAGCACGCTGCTTCCTATGAAAAACACGTTCGGACGATACATCATGATATTATGCTTTTCCACCGTGAGATCACGGACTCTGGGCCAAGAACTTGATCCTTGTGAACATCTTTTATACAGTATGAAGGAGTCAACCAACGCGTCACTAGTGACGCAGAGGCACTTGCAGAGGGCAGGGGAAATTCCGACTTTGAGTCTGACCCAGCAATTTTAGGCTATCATTCAGGAAGCGAACAGGAGACAGGCAGTGATATAGAGCATGATTCAGACTCAGAGGACGTTTCCCGACAGCCGGATAAGTCGAACCCATGTAGTCAGCAAACGATCACGGGTGCTGGCAGACCAATTGGCGATGTTGTTGGATATGAGGAGCTTAACCAGGCCATGCTCGATGATCCATAGGCCCAATTTTGTTCCAAGTGCGACTTCAATTTGGCTAGCTAGTTTGTACGGAGTAGGGTACCGAAGACGCGGATTAACGATTACTTTGGCAAAGGCTTGGGTGGTATGGAACACGGATCATTTTGGTCTGCCAACACATTGGAAAAGCAACTTGAAACTATAGACCCATTCAGAGAATATTTATCATGGACCAAGGCAACGCTAGAGAGCGGGAAACACTTAACCATGTTCTACTATCGAAATTTTGTATCCTGTGTCCGCTACCTCATCCGGCAGGTCGCTTACAGAGGAGATATAGTTTATGTACCGATACGGGAATATGATTCAAGTGGTGATCGATTATACTCTGAGATGCACATAGCAGATTGGTGGTGGGAAACTCAGGTATGATGAGTCCGCGATCATTTAACTGTATAGTACTAAGATCTATTAATAGGAAGCACTTCCCGCAGGCTTGACAGTAGTCCCTGTTATCGGATTGTCTGACCAGACTCACCTCACAAACTTCTCGGGAGATAAGAAAGCATGGCCCGTAAATGTAATGATTGGCAATATCCTTTTCCGGACGCAAAACAACCCAACAAAGATGCCAATCCTACTAGTTGCTTTGCTGCCTGTGCCACCAAAACTCAGTCATGAATCAGTCCGCGCTGACGAAACCCAGCGGCAGATAAATGCTGATACTCTGCAGGCTGTCTTCGATCTCATTCTGGCCCCATTGCAGGAGATTGTGGAAGACGGCACCGTGATGGACTCCACAGATGGAAAAATGCACCTATGTTTTTCAATCTTATCAGCCTGAATTGCCGACCATGTTGAGCATACCACATTGCACGGAATAACCAGTAATTCCTGCCCGCAGTGTGAAGTTCCGGTCACAGAACTTGGTCAGGATCCACAAAACACATACAGGCCACGGGAATATGCCCATTATGCACGAAAGACAACGGAGTGCAAACAAACTCAAGCCACCCATATCGCGGACTATTTTCATCAAATTGGGTTGAAAATGGGCCGCAATGTATTCTCCGGACTCTACTGAGTAAACCCTGCTGACCTTCAGAAACCTGACCTTTTATACAACATCTATCTCAGACTTTTTAAGCATATAATGAAATGGATAGAAGGATTCCTGAAAAAGAATGAACGGCAGCAGGCATTCGATGATATCTGGAAAGAATTGCTGCCTTATCCCGGTTTCTGTGCACCAAAAAAGGCTTATCGAGAAGTCACGCAGTGGCAAGGCAAGGAAATGCGAAATCTTAGCCGCTGTATTTCGGCCGTATCGGCATTCGCATTGCGAAATCCGGAGAGTTCTCAACAACTACCTTTCAAGCGGGCATTACAGTGCATCTGCTCACTGATTGGTTTCACCCTGATGACTCAGTATCACAGTCATACGCCAGAGACGCTCCGTTATATGGAAATGTATCTGCGGACCTTTCACAAAACAAGGACATATTTCTCGAGTTCCATCCAATAAGGCTGTACGCACACCGGCTGAACGTCAGGATCGGGAATTGCGGGAACAGATTGCCAATGAGCACAGAACTAGGGTCGGCACTAGATCCACCGCCAAATGGCCTCGGCCACTGGGCAAAGCCCAGATTGAAAGGGCCAATCAATTGGCAGAATTAATACAGCAGGAAAACCACTTCAATTTTATTAAGATGCATTATGTAAATCACTTTGTACAGCAGGTGTGACGTTTTGGGTCTGTTCCAATGTATTCCACAGATATCAGCGAGCTGGCGCATAAAGAGCAGATCAAAGAAGGGTACCGCAGGTCAAATGAAAATGAAGCGGCACGACAGATCTTGGCACAATACAGCCGGCAACACGCTATTGGAATGAGATTATTGACAATAGACATATTATGAACTGCGGGCGATGTGGTTGGAACTGGCAACGTCAGCGTTTCTAGTCCAGGGATAGGTATAGAGACCTGCCTGCCCCACCAGATTTCACAGCGAGTCCTGAAAGGGCAGACGCTGAATGTCGGTACAGTTTTCGAGCTTTGCCGGGAATTAGAGATTCCCTATGACAACTTGGCTCCGGATTTGGTTAACTACATCCGCCTGGCCGTGACTGATGAATGGCAGCTTCCAGTTGACCCCAGCGAACTGAAATTTTGTCCCACTAAGCTATTCACACAGCTCGAAATTCCTGTTCCAGACTTTCAAGAAACTAATATCTTCCAGGTTTATCGTACGCGCTGTACAGGAAAGAAGTCATTCTGAAACTCTAGTGTTGGAAATGATTGGATATGGATACTGGCTGGCAGGCCAGATATGTATGGTGAACTTCGCGGATGGGCCGTAGCACGCTTGGTAGGGCTTTTTAAGATAAGAAATATGCGGACAGGGGTTACAAGTCGGCTAGCTTTGTTCAAGTAGTTGATCTGGTGAACGGTGGCAGATTTTATGGGTCAAGTGGGCATATACGAGTCTGCAAGAGGCGCAATGGTCAGGATATGAGGTTAATCGATATTGGAGTCGTGGTTCGGCAGGCACATGTGGTTCCTTATGGGGATGGGCAATGGCTAGTAAATCACCGGATTGATATGCGGACATTTAATAACATTTATTGAAACTTTCTATGTACATATTTAGTCAGAAGATAGATATAGAAGCCTAAAATATTAAAAACAAGGAACTATGGATTCAACAGACAAGCCCGCCTGGATCCAGATAGAGAGAACACTGTCTGGGAGAAGCGGCAGAGGATGGGTTGGTAAACTAAAAATGGTGGGGATCAGTCCACGTACGCAGTCAGACAGAAAAATAAAGGTCCCCGGCATGAAGAATACAAATACAGTAGGGGATCCTGGAGTCAGAATTGAGAGTCCAGGAGCTCTCCTGTGTTCAGCTTCTTGATGCCGGGAACTTGGATGAACGTGAAGTATCGGGACACCAGCGGGTCAATCTAGTCGGGGCGCGATAGCAGGATCAGGGACAAAGAATGGGGGTTGGGCATGAAGGGGCCGCCGCGCGTGATAGAAAGAAGATGGCAGGTGGGAGAGGTATGTAGGCAGAGGGGGGTCTGGAGCACAGCGTATGGAGTGTTTGGAGAAAGGAAATTGGCGTTACAAGGTAGTGTGCGCGATTGGGTAACAAAGCGAGAATCCGGACGCACCAGGCGTCCGGGGCAAGTCCGATTTGCCAGATGTCAATTGCCTTTTGTCGGAGATAGGCTGCAGAGGATGGGTTAGAATATGAAAAACGGTGGGGATCAGCCTGAGATCAGCGGATGCAGTCGGACGGAAAAATAAAGGTTCCCGGCATGAAGAATACAAACACAGTGGGGGATCCTGAAGTCGGAATTCAGAGTTCAGGAGTCCCCCTGTGTTCAGCTTCTTCATGCCGGAACCTTGGATGAACGTCAAGTGTCGGGAGGCCAGTGGGTGAATCTAGTCGGCGCCAAACGGCAGGATCAGGGACAAAG
>QOVD01002685.1:0-37996 GCA_003521225.1 Tuber microsphaerosporum | reverse complement strand
AAAAAAAAAAAAAAAAAAAAAAAAAAAAAAAACCGACGAGTAGTTAGTTCCTCACGCAACTATCTAAGTACTTATACTATCAATTCAAGTTATCTTTATTATCATAATTTCCGGCGAATAAAGAGAAGTGTCTCTTAGCGAGTTCTCGACTACACGATAGGAGCAGGTGTGTTCGGCTATCAAAGTAATGTGCGAGAATCTCGGAGTTGTTATCTGCTGCAAGTATCGCCCGGAGGAAAGGATCGTTACACCAAGTGTAAAAGTGTGAAAAGGCGACCTTGAAAATGTTGATATGAGGACATTTAACAGCTCAAATTGAAGCTGCCGAGCTCACCAACCTAGTCCAAGTATCTGCTTATTGATTGCATACCTATAGCCCAAGATAGCCTATTACACAGTTGGTATTGTTACAATAATCTTTTATCAAGAGAGTTGAGATAAAATTTCTTCTAAGTCCTAGGTAAGGTTCAGTCACCCCCCTATCACTGAGTATTCTCGCTTTTCCTGGCTGTGGAGATGTGTGAAAGAAAAAGAGAAAGGGGCTGTAAGAAGGTTAAAGTGGCCTTTTAGAGGGTGAAAGTGGCCTCTCAGAAGGTCAAAGAGGACACTTTAAGGGTGGTATGAGAGTTGTGCTCAAAATAACAGGGGTGTGTTTTGAAAATCTCAGGACAGTAGCCAGGGTAGGGTTAAAAAGTCTTGGCATCCCAGTCCTAGTACAGCATAGATGACCCTTTCTGAAGGGTATTTCTGATTCCCAAAGGCTCATTTAGGACGTTTTTAGCACATAGCCCACTCTTGTCCTGTGAAAAGGTCTAAGCAAAATGTGATTTAACCAGGGGTAAAAAATCTGGGCAGTATTGTACTCCCACACAGGTCACTTAGGACGAACAAAGTCCCCAAGAGGACTCCATGAAGCTGCTGGCCACAATGGAGAAACTCAGGAGTAGCTAGTCTACACTGGAAAAACTCCTGCGGCAGTGTGGTCTTACTGGAGGCCCCATGAGACTCCAGGCAGTTCCAGTACACTCTCTTGCAGGCCCTGAACTCTTTGCTAAGTCTAGCATCCCATGCATGCCTCATGCATAGTTTTATATAAATAGTTGCATATTGAACTCTGTGTAAACTATAGTTGCCCCATAGGGTCTTCTAGAGGCTCTAACAATACCTAATATATGATGAGGTACTAGTATGTGAGATATAGTGGTCATAGGTAATACTACCAGCTACATGAATCAATATATAATATACATAAGGCAAAATTGTTTTTATCAGCAAAAAATTACCCTGCGTCAGATGGGCTGGTGTTGCGTCAGGATGCAATGTATTGAAGGTTTGCACCCTTGACGTTAGATGCGCCCTGGGTTAAGATACCATACTCGGTTGCACCAGGTGCGTCAGGATATATGGTTGCTATCCGCATTCAACTCAGAACGCTAGTAGCTACACAACCTTGCCTCCTGTGCTTCCGGACACTACCCACAACACCATCGCACCTTCGGATTTACCACTCATTTACCACTCATTTACTCAATTTCAAAAGTACCCTATCACTTTGCTGCCATCTCTCATACCTGGAAAAGGGGTAGTCTTGGTAAATATCATTGGGTTAGTGTGGGCGCCAGGTGAGAAAGCCACTGTACTCTTAATTTTAATTTTGAGCTAATGACACCCGAACCACTTAGTTCTATTTTCAGAACTTGATCTTTCAGAGAGCAAAAATGCCAGCTCACTCCAGCCTGAAAGCGAGTGATATCTATGACAGTCTCTACTGTGTTGTGGTTTCTCGGCACTTAGACTGGGACACGACGCGATGTGACTCAACACTTTGCTCTCCTCACACCCGCCTCCTCCTGGCCTTCACAGAAGATACCTCCCCAACCATAATACCTATCCTGAATCTGACACATGCATTATGCTGGGCTCGATGACAGCTACACACTCATATAGGATTCATCCCTTCCTAACAATTATTGATGAAGTTATAGGGCAGACGATTTCAGATTTCGAAGGCTGATTACTCCACAACCGCAGAACGGATTTTGATTCGGTTTGCTGGAGCTTGTTGGGCCTGACGCCAGCTACACGCCGGTATAAGGTACGTCTCTGTGGCATCAAAACTCATGAAATCGCTGTCTTCTGTTGAGGGGGTAATTAGGAACCTGGCGAAACTTTACTCGATGGCAGATCACTCCACAACCACTGGCCGGATCGTGATTCTGTTTTCTGGAGGTTGTTGGGCACGCCGCCAGCTACACACCGGTATAAGGTACTTCCCTGTGGCATCAAAACTCAGGAAATCGCTGTCTTCTGTTGAGGGCGTATTAGGTACTCAAGCTGGTGGAATTTTACTCGATGGCAGATTACTCCACAACCGCTTGATGGATTTCAATTCAGTTTGCTGGAGATTGTTGGGCTCGACGCCAGCTACACGCTGGTATAAGGTATGTTCCTGTGGCATCAGAACTCCGGAAATCGCTGACTTCTATGGAGGGCGTATTTGGTGTCAAGCGGGCAGAATTTTACTTGATGGCAGATTACTCTACAACAGGTGGACGGATTTCAGTTCTGTTTTATGGAGATTGTTGGGCACAACGCTAGCTACACGCCGGTATAAGGTACGTCCCTGTGGTATCAGAACTCAGGAAATCGCTGTCTTCTGTGGAGGGGGTGTTAGGTACTCAAGCGGGTGGAATTTTACTTGATGGCAGATTACTCCACAACCAGAGGACGGATTTGAATTCCGTTTCTTGGAGATTGTTGGGCTCAACGCTAGCTACACGCCGGTATAAGGTACATTTCTGTGGCATCAAAACCCAGGAAATCGCTGACTTCTGTGGAGGGTGTATTAGGTGTTAAGCTGGTGCAATCTTACTCAATGGCAGATTACTCCATAACCACGGGACAGATTTCAATTCTGTTTTATGGAGATTGTTGGACTCGACGCCAGCTACACGCCGGTATAAGGTACGTACCTGTGGCGTCAAAACCCATGATATCGCTGCCCTCAGTGGAAGGACTAAGCTGGCGGAACTTTACTCAATGGCCGAATACTCCAAACCCGCTAGACGGATTTCAATTCTGTTTTCTGGAGATTGTTCAGCTCAACGCCAGCTACATGCTGGTATAAGGCTTATCCCTACGAGGTGAATATTCATGTTGTTCCTTATCCAACCAGGCACCCGGAAGTGCTGGAGCCCGGCAGAGCCTTAGCCATAGAGAGATGACCCCTGTATTTAGATCACTTAGCTAGACTTGTAGAATTAGAAATATCATAGAAGACTACTAAAAGAGACTTTTTATACTGTGCTGGGGTTGTGATCTAGGTCAGGAGCGGGTAAAAAGGGTACCCTTGTCTATCTCCTGAAGATGTAGTGTTGTGCCAGGTGCGTTCAGGAAGACTAAGTGTTGCGCCAGGTGCGTTCAGGAAGATTGTGTGTTGCGTCAGGTGCATTCTGGAAGATTAAGTGTTGTGCCAGGTGCGCCCTGAGTTAGGGAGGAGTAGCATTTGCGTTCTGATTCGCGATTGACGTTTTGTGTGCTAGGTGCGCCAGACGCACAGGGCACTCCAGGTGCTAAGTATTATTTTTGCTGATGTTTGCTGATGTAAACCTTACGGTAAAATTAGCTACTACTATATACTATATACATAACTAAGAGATAGCAGAGCTAGAAATGGTCTCAATGGGACATTCAAACTTGAAGGCTCTAAAGAATGCACTCGATGAGGGGAATCTAACGGTGGTATCTGCTTGGCAATGGGAGGTCTGTAGCCTGAGGTATTCTTCAAGATAGTAAGTAGTCCAAAATTCTGCCCAAGTGTAAACTTGTGAAGAGCAGACCTTGAAAGTAGTGCAAATGGGATGTTGAAATACTCTAAAGAATACTCTTGATGAGGGGAATCTAACCGTAGTATGCACTTGATGATAGCATGCCTGTACCCTGAGGAATTCTATAGGATTATCAGAATTTCAAAAATTCGCCCAAGTGTAAAAGTATGAAGAAAATACCTTGAATAAGGTGCAAATGGGACTTTCAGAGGCTCTAAAGAATGCTCTCGATGAGGGGAATCTAACCCTTATATTCGCTTCGCGATGGCAGATCTGTAGCTTGAGGTATTCTTTAAGATAGTCAGTAGTCTAATATATTTCTTAAGTGTAAAAGTGTGAAGAACAGACTTTGAAAATGGTGCAAATGGGACGTTCAAAAGCTCTAAAGAATGCTCTTAATGAGGGGAATCTAACATTGGTATCCACTTGGCGATAGCATGCCTGGTTCCTCAGAAATCCTATAGGATTGTCAGTATTTCAAAATTTTACCCAAGTATAAAATTATGACAAGCAGACCTTGAAAAAGGTGCAAATGGGACGTTTAAAGGATCTAAAGAAAGCTCTCCATGAGGGAAATCTAACTGTAGTATCCTCATCATGACCAGATGCCTGTAGCCTGAGATATTGCATAAAGTAGCGGTGTGCTCATGAGAAGTCAAACTCTGTTAGGTGGTGGAAGTTTGTGGTAAATACTGGAGAAAACTATTTTAAGTCCTTCATAAGGGATAATCATCTCAAGTTACTTACTATTTTCACATTTTTCAAGTTCTTAGAAAATGTAGAAAAGAGACTCAGAGTAGGGTAAAGAACAAGTTAAAGTAACCTTTCAAAAGTTCAATTAGGCTAGTGTAGGCTGGTATGGGAGATTCTCAACCCACTAACAGGGGTAGGTCTGAAAATCTCGGCACTACCATGTAAGCAAGCCTTTCAGTAGTCGATGTGGGCTTTTTAGAGGTGCAATTGAGCCTTTTTTCATCCTATTGGAAACTCTTTTAGCACTGTTGCAACCACTATCCTTTTTCTAAAACAAAGGGTCTGTGACCATGACAAGGCTTGAGCCAAAATGTATAATATTATTTTAGAAAAGGCTAAATATCTTGGCACTACCATATAAGCGAGCCCCTTAGTGGCCAATATGAGTCTTTCAGAGGTGCATATCAACAAAAAAAACCAGTTTGCATTCTGCTTATTCTGTGCATCCTGGCACATCCTGAAAACCAGTTTGTATTGTGTGAAAAATGACATTGTTCAGAGAGCAAATTGCGTTAGCTTTTCCGATAAATTGTAGTTTATTCTAGCTACATGTAAAATTTCAGACCTTCACTGTATCAGATGACTGATCAATCAATAATTGAAAGTTTTGACGGCAAAATTTAACTCACCAACTTTCAACCCCTGCATGTACCCAAAATAGTAGACTCTAGGAAGTGCCACTAAATGCAAATAAGTTGAAATCAACCACTAGCGAACTGACCAATACTTAGTTTCCAGTATGCATAGGAAGATAATTGGTATATATTCAAGATGCAAACAGGGGTCTCAGGATGCACAGAATGCAGCAAAGTGCCAACTTGTTTTTTTTGCTGATGCAGTTGAGCCTGTTTTTGTCCCATTGAGGACTTTTTAGCACTGTTGCAGCCACCATCCTCTTTCTATATCAAAGAGTCTGTGACCATAACAAGGCTTGAGCCAAAAAGTATAATATGATTTTTGTGGAAGCTAAAAATCTTGGCACTGTTGTACTCCCACACTAGCAAAATAGGACGAACTGAGTCTCCATAGAGACTTCAGGGTGCCACTCAGGCTGTCCACAACAGAAAAACTTAGAAGTACTAGTAGAGAAGCCATACCAGAATAACCCTGAGGTAAAGGGCCATACTGCAGGCCATATGAGACTTTAGGCAGCCTTAGATGGATTACATGAGACCGTAGAATTATTAGGTTTACCTAATTTCTCAAGGTGTAATTCAGTATATTTTGGTATTATCAAGTGACCAATGAATTCTATAATAATACAAGATGTTCTATGATATTGTTAGGGGTAATCGATAGTAGGACTATAATATTGGACTAAGTCTGAGTATGTATAACCGGTACAGGTACCTGAGTTATTAGGTTTTGAGGTTTTGAGTATCGTTTGTAACTCATTATGTTTTATGTTTGGTTTTGAGTATCGTTTGATACTCATTATGTTTTGTGTTTGGTTTTGAGTATCGTTTGATACTCATTATGTTTTATGTTTGGTTTTGAGTATTGTTTGATACTCATTATGTTTTATGTTTGGTTTTGAGTATTGTTTGATATTCACCATGTGTTAGGTTTGATACCTATGGAGTTTCAAGACACCCACTTTTGTAGCCTTATTGTTATTTGTTTAAGCAAGGCACGGGATTGCCTGACAAGTGTATTTAAGATCTGCTATTCTCTGGACTTAGAGAAGGCAGACTTCGACAGACAGAGTTTTCAATATACTTGGTTGAACAGTTACTTCTTCAGTTCGCTTCGAGAATCTTTGGTATTAATTTAGGTTTACCAAATGCCTACTATCAGGAACTACTCAAGTAGTTGCGATATAGTAAGAAATTTGTTGCAACAACTTAGTCTAAGCCTTCGGTACTTAGTCTTGTTAGCTACTGTACTTTGGTATAGAGACTATATCGTTATCCTATCGATATACGGTACCACCCCGTGGGGCCGTTACAGTACGTGTATTCAGAGATTTGTCTAAGAAGGCTCATGGGTAACTATCTCTCGTGAGAAGTAATTTAATTGATAAAAAGAGAATCGTGTAAGATAAGGATTTTGTAGCATGATAACTTTTATATTGATAAGATCTCTTCTCCGGTGCTTAATGATTCCTTTAACTATCCGGCAAGACTGTGTCTACTTATAGTATTTCCGAGAGTACTTCTTACTCCTATACTAGCCAATTACCTTCCTGACTCCGTCTTGTGTTTATGAATATGCGAACATCCTTTGACTCTGAAGACTCGCACACCACTTCAGCTAAATCCTTTGCTAATTTAATTGTCCTTCCAATTATTTGCATTCGATCTCTGCGCTGTATGAACTTAGTATTTGTATGCAGGCTCGCTATCATACCAGTTGTTCCTTCCAGTCATGTTCTGATCAAGATTTCTCATGCCGGATAATAATATGCTTACTTCTTACGAAGCTACTTGCATATGTTGGTTGGTCTATCTTTGAAGGACCATAACTTCTTAATCAACAGATCAAACTTCGCCGTATAACTTCGTACTAATAGAGCGCCAACTCTTATCCAGAAATCAGCGAAAACCTCTCAGTCACATCCCTCGTATCAAGATACAGAGGTTGATTTGCAACCATGACATAGTAATAATATCTATGACGACAGTGTTGGGTGAATACAGGACCTTCGGATATCACACCAGTGATTATACCGTTTAGCCAATATCTGGACTGCAGGAGTATGATGGCCGTATTTTGAGGTCTGTGCACCAGGGTCTGTGCGCTCAGAGGTCCGTGCACTGGATTCCAGTATTTCATAAATGGGCTTCCAATGTGCCTAACAGATGTTGCCCAGAGTTTTTGTCTATATCAAATGCCTTATAGAATCTAAGAGGTAGAGGGCTCACAGGTAATAAC
This sequence comes from Tuber microsphaerosporum, assembly GCA_003521225.1. Lineage (NCBI taxonomy): Eukaryota > Fungi > Ascomycota > Pezizomycetes > Pezizales > Tuberaceae > Tuber > Tuber microsphaerosporum. The sequence continues at coordinate 30,542 of QOVD01002685.1, read as the reverse complement.
ATCTAATACACGAATCAAAGTGTCATATATCTGAGGTAGAATTTTTTTTGCTGATGGTATTGCTCATCTTAAACTCTTAACAACATACTTAGATTTGAGTTTTAGTTTTAATTTGGCTTGCTACTTCTTTATATTAACTTCTCTCAGTATCTTATCTACTATTGATTGACATATTAGTTTACTGAAAGCATGATATATAAACAGTGGCTTAGAATCAAAAATATAGTAGAAGTAAAAGATGCTATAAAGATGAGGCTTGCACAGGTATTGCCACTTGTTTATAAGACAATTCATGAGATATATTTTGAAAAGTTGTGGAAATCAATGCCTGATAAGGCAGCTGCAGTTTTGAAAGTAAGGTGAGATTATACAAAGTACTAGTTAGTCTTATTTTTGTTTCTATTATTCAATTTATTAATTACTACTAGGTGTTGTTAATTGTTTGATTAAATGTTTGATTGATCATTGGATTTTTTTTTTTTATCTCAGTTTTACATTGTTTCAACTACTCGGGTACAACCAGACTTGCATCTTTCGATATGGCCAAGAAAAACCCACAATCCATACCGGCGCCAGCGGAAAAAGCCATCATCCCAATACCCTCTGGTATGGGCCCAACCGCACAATCCCGCAGAGAAGAAAGAATACCTAAGCCGACTAACCGAAGTGGGCAACAAAGAAAATCCCTCAAAACCCACAAGGAGGAAACAACAGGAAAACCACTTGCCGTAACCTCCTACCCCCTAAAAAATCAAAACCCGTTCGAAGACGACGAACAAGAAGAGTAAAGTCTAACCAGTACAAGCGAAAGGAAAACCAAACAAAGTATAGACCTATGAGAAGAAAAACCTAACCTGACAAAACATAGAACAAGCTACATTAACGATCCAGAAAGGGGTCGGCCATCACCCTTTAGATAAAAAAGAGGCAATCATAACATGAAAGAGACCGAAAACAATTACATTGATTCCAAGGTATTTAGTTAGCCTAAGGAGGTAGTGCAATACCATGAACTGCCGTAACTGAGGAGTGCGAGTGTGGGCAATCGCGGGGGACGAGTGGAGCCACCAGGCAGTGAGGTTACCAGCCAAAGAGAGTGACCATAGCTGACCGTGTAGGCGGAGGGCGCCGGCGGGACATGGGGGTGGCTGTAACCGAGCCGCGGGAAGAAACGACGGGACGAGGAGAAGGGGTGGAGGGCAAAATAACTCGCATGAAACAACCAACAAACAGGCCATGCCCGAATGGGTTCCGACCGAGAGACGAAGGCAAGTACCACGAAGTTACTGACCGAAGCTTTCCCCAGCAAGGGACAAGCCAACAACCAAAGAAGTACTTCCACTGAGGTCCAGACACTGTAACGCCGACCGTAAACGTAGAAAGAAGTAAAGCCGACCATGGGCAATCGCTAAGCGAGGCTTGCGAAAGTGGGACGAGAGGAGAGGACGAGAGGGGCCTTCAAACAACCCCTAGGACAACGCTTTCTCAAGGTAAGGCCATAGTAGAGGAAGAAGAAGGGAGTATCGTCACCCCCTTAGGCAGCGAGGCCATCAGAGGAGGGGAGAGGGAGAGGATGGAGTTGACGATGATAGCTCATGGTGTTGAGATTTCAATCGCCGGAGGTGTAGAGCAGATCGTTCGTGTAATTGATCATTGGATTGATTGTTGAATTATATACTTATTTACTTACATGCATATTGCACACACCTATTGAGATATTTACTATTTAACAGCACCACTCAACCTGACAGTACAACCAGCCCTCTTATAACTCTACTTGCTAAAATCAAATACCCAGTATTATTCTAAACTGGTCTAGTATAATACTAGAGTATGAGTAATAGTTAGTGATAAATATTTTTATTGAGAGCCATTCAGCCATAAAGCAAATACCCTACTACAAAGTGAAGGATTGTGCAATTACTAATTAAACACATTTCAGATTATGAACACTAGCACCTATGAGGAATGACTGTAGAAATTGTAAATAAGATTTAGATTAACTATGAAGATTGGTTCCTAGTATCTTTGAAACCAAACAGTGACTTATTAATTTAAAAGATCTTGAATTGGAGGGCTTGAGGGGCTAACTCTTGGTCCACCTGCTGAATTGAAGGAATAACAAGTACATTTTGATACTCAGGTTCTATTTTCTGGATATCATAACAATTGACAGCTTTAAGACCCAAAAGCAGCTACATAAGAGTTGGTATTACTAGTAGATAGTGAAATCAGACCACTTCTATAAGAAAGCCTTAGTATTTATTACATTGCAACTTGTTTGGAAGAATTATACAAGTACTCTACAGAATATGGAAGCTTTCTATAGTAATATTGTATATGTTTCACCCGAATATAATATCCAAGACATACTAGATACAAGTCACATTGTCATATAACTACTACAGTGTCAGCCATAGTTTAGTTTTTTCCTGACTCTTATCTCAATATCTTATCTTTTTATTTTCAAGTTATATTAATTCTATTCAATTGTTTCTATTACTATACTCATTAAATATGATATTTGCAACCAAATTTCAAGTTATAAACACTTATTAATCTCTATCAAATATGAATAAATAATGAAAATAAGTAAAGTGCAAGTAGTACAAAAAGGGAACCTCAAATTTCAGCATTTTCCAATCCTTAAAGCTTCCCAACCCCAACCATAATTACACAAGAAAAAACCTGTTTCTGAAAGAGAATATAAAGGAGAATATAAAACAGGTGTTTTTTTGGCAAATATGTTTATGGTTAGAGAGCCTTATGGATTTAAAAAGTGGTATTTTTGGTGAGAATGGCTAAAAAGTGTTACATCAAGCCACACTTGATTGTACTAGTAAGCATGAATTTGTTATATAAAATGAGTATTCTATATTTGTTGAATTAGTAAATTCTGACAAATATGAAATCTAAAACCTATAACCAGTAAGCCAATATGGTAACCCTTATAATATTTCATGTTTTATAATATAGAATTATACCTTGACAGGTATAATACATGTGGGGAGAGGCAAAGTGATATACACGAAATAACTGTGGATACACTATAAAAACCTCAAGATATCTAATTCTTGAAACCTTGGACTCTATATCTGATGGACTTATCTGGAGGTATGCAGAAAGAGCAGAGAGGATAATTGAGACCCATTATTTAGGAGTTGCATATAGTTCACCTGAATTCCAGCAATCTGTAAAGCACAAGTATAAAATCATGAATGTGTTTCTAATACAATTGATGTACAATAGTACTTAGAGGTTATATTTTATATAATACAGTAACTATAACAATTCAATTGACTTTTAACCTATTAATATATAATATTACATTTTTATATATATTTATTCTAGTATTAGTCCCTGTTATACATTTACGTTAACATTTTAATTAAGCCCTTATTCCTTAAACCTTTTATGAAATTAATCTTCACCTGTCAATACTAGGCTGTCTTGGCAATAAAATTTGCACAGCCACATGTAACACATTTAGCACAGCCAGGTTCCCTTTTTGAACTACTTGAACCAAATCAGCAAAAATAATACTTAGCGCCCAGAAAGCCATATGCGTCTAACACATCTAGCACACATAATATCAATTGCGAATAAGAACGCAAATACTACTGCTCCCTAACTCAACGCGCACCTGGCGCAACACTTAGTCTTCTAGAACACACCTTGCACAACACTTACTTTTCCAGAACGCACCAGGCGCAACACTTAATCTTCCTGAATACACCTAACGCAACACTTAATCTTCCTGAACGCACCTGGCGCAACACTACATCTTCAAGTGAGAGAGTCAAGGGTACCCCCTTTACTCGCTCCTGACCTAGGTTACAACACTCAGGCTGGCACTGTATAAAAAGTCCCTTTCAGTAGTCTTCTATGATATTTCTAATTCTACTAGTCTAGCTAAGTGATCTAAATACAGGTGTTATCTTTCTATAGCTCAGGCTCTCCCAGGCTCAGGCTCTTCCAGGCATAGGCTCTCCCGAACTCAAGCACCACCGGGTGCCTGGTTTGATCAGTAACATCATGAATATTCACTGTGTAGGGATAAGCCATATACTGGCATGTAGCTGGTGTCGAGCCCAACAATCTCCATAATGCAGAATTGGAATCTGTCCAGCAGTTGTAGAGTAATCTGCCATCGAGTAAAATTCCGCCAGCTTTAGTACCTAATACACCCTCCACAGAAGTCAGCGATTTCCTGAGTTTTGATGCCACAGGGACGTACCTTATACTGGCGTGTGGCTGGCGGTGAGCCCAACAACCTCCAGAATACAGAATTGAAATCTGTTCAATGGTTGTGGAGTAATCTGCTATCGAGTAAATTTCTGCCAGCTTAAGTACCTAACATCTCCTTTACAGAAGACAGCGATATTCTGGGTTTTGATGCCACAGGGATGTACCCTATACCGACGTGTAGCTGGCATCAAGCCCAACAGTTCCCAAAGAACAGAATTGGAATCCGTTTAGTGGTTGTGGAGTAATCTGCTATCAAGTAAAATTTCACCAGGTTCCTAATACCCCCTCCACAGAAGACAGTGATTTCATGAGTTTTGATGCCACAGACACGTACCTTATACCGGCGTGTAGCTTGCGTTAGGCCTAACAAGCTCCAACAAATAGAATGAAAATCCGTTCTGCGGTTGTGGAGTAATTAGTCTTTGAAATCTGAAATTACCAGCCCTATAATTTCATGAATAATTGTCAGGTAGGGATGAATCCTAAATGAGTGTGTAGCTGGCGTTGAGCCCAGTATGATGCAATTGTCAGATTCAGGATAGGTATTATCGTAGGGGAGGAGTCTTCTGTCAAGGCCAGGAGGGAATGCGTGTGAGAAGAGCTAAGTGTAGAGTCACATTGTATCGCGTCCCAGTCTAAGTCCCGAGAAACCACAACAAAGTAGAGACTGTCATAGATATCACTTGCTTTCAGACTGGAGTGAGCTGGCATTTTCGCTCTCTGAAAGATCAAGTTCTCAAAATAGAACTCCATCAGCAAAAATATACCCTGCGTCTGATATGTCGGCGTTGCGTCCTGATGCAAGCGACGTATTTCTTACGTCCCCTGCGTCCCATGCGTCCTGTGCTACGTCGCAACCGCTCATTGCGTCCTCTGCGTCCTGACTCGCCTAACAACCATCCATTGCATCCAGATGGGATGTCGCCTCGCTCCAGCGTCCTGACGACCTTTCTGCTAATCTTCCTCTTCCCCACGTCCTGACAGATTCCTGAGGTCGCATTCGCGTCACTGGCATAATCACAATCACGATCCTGACGGCGCACTGATTCTCTATCACACTTTCATTTCTAGATATTTCTATATACACCGCTAACTTGAAATACATGATCGGCAAGCCTATGCAAAGTGTGTACGATACTCGACCCTACGCATTGCACGCTCCCGGATTCCCTCCTAATTAATCACCCTAACCCTACTAGTAGGTATGAGACATGAGCACCCCGGAGCTAGCTCTACATAAGGTTAATAAATCTCATTAAATGTACTCAAATCAATCTGGCTGTTCACAAGCCAGGACCGCTCTGCCTCCGCGATCAGGTGTGCCAGTCCTAGGATCGTCCCCATGTCCACAATCGTAAACTCCTGTGCGTCTTCTCTCTGCTGCATAGTAACAAGGCCGTGAGAGTTAGATGGGTGTCCAGTGTTTACCGCGCTCAACATCTGAACGCTTGCGAGTCGCCTAACACCTCCCTCAGATGTGTAGTCCCTGATTTTGAAGAGCGCCATGAGCTTTGCTGGGAGACGCCCTCTCAGCGCACCATAAATCTCTTCCCCTCCAGCCTGCACCCAAACCCAATCATTTCGACTCTCTGATTCCTGAATAGCTGATCGCCCTTGCAGCGTGCACGGTGGATGTCGTAAACTTCGGTTTCTTGGAATGCGGGAACTGGGACTTCAAGCTGCGTCAGTAGTTCCACCGGAAGAGTTCGAAGTATGGCTAGGTCCTCAGGAAGGCAGTGCTCAGTCGGTAATTTACTCCGGCTATATCGAATCATTTCGCGATAGAAGCTCTCCAGTGATACCTCTATGACCTTACAAAAATCCATAACGTCGGTCACATCGTCACAACGTCCCTTCAGGATCCTGGCACGTGAGGCTGGTGCGGCATCTGTACTCGTTGTACCGAAATGTTCCAAGACGTCAGTATGGAGATCAGCTCCACGATGTTGGAGGGAGTCCAATGTCAAAGTCTCATCCCGATCTTATGCTGACGAACGTAGGTGTGCAGGATCTGTCGTGCTGGATCGTTTTTATTAGATTCTCGCCATCCGTAATTTGATCCTCATGTGCAAGCTCTCCATACTCCGTGGAATACATCGGAATATTCCCGAACGGGCGTATGTGATCACGAAAGTGACTTAGAAGATGTATCTTGATAAAGTTGAAATGGGATTCGGAATAGATCAAGTCCATGTGTCGGCCATTCTCTTCTTCGCGATCGTCATCGCGGACTCGGCGCCACTTGGAGCGGACTGCTGGCTGCTCCATCTGCGCCCTTTGGTGTCGCCGTTCCCTTCGCTCATCGTCAATCTTAGTCTGTGTGCATTTAGATACTCGAAACTCCAAGAAGATATCTTCCATCTTGTGAAACTGGTACAGATAATCTTCCATATAAGTTACCGTGTCAGACGTGTGGCTTCGGTATTGTGCCATCATATTGAAGTCGACTAGCGCCCTGAAGCACTCTAGGCCACGTTTGAAAGGTATAACTTGGGCGCTGCATGGCTGTCGCAGTGCCACAGCAAGAACTCCCAAAAGACAATGCCCTAGATTCCTCATCTCTTTTCCTTGCCACTGCTTAATCTCACGGTAGGCTTTTTTAGTAATAAAAACACCCCGGGTACGGTAGTAATGCCTTCCTGACGTCGTCAAAAGCTTGTAGTTGTGTGTGTTTCTTGAGAAAGCCTTGGATCCAGTCTATCATATGCTTGAATAATCTGAGATAAATTGTATGGAGCAAATCTGGCACGTGAAGTTCAGGCGCCGAAACCCGGTAGAGCCCATGAAAAATACCGGGCCCCATATTGATCTCAAAAGTGTCAAACGTTATGCTGGCGTAGTCCGACTCTAACAACTGGTGGTCATTTTCTCGTTCGCAACGTTCATATCTTGTATAATCTCGAGCGGGATACTTGTTCTTCTTAGTGTCGCTTCCTAACTCCCCTGAAGGTACCTCACATTTAGAGCAGGCGTTTGGTTTTATCCCGTGTAGGGCAACATTTTCCATATGATCCGCAATCCACGCAGACAAGATTGGGAAGCACCTCCGGACCTTCCTATCGGCATAGTCAATATTGACGCCGTCGAGCGCCACATGTTGTAAGGGCTCAAATAAGAGTTTGAACACACCTTGTAGCATATCGGCATTGATTTGCCTCTGCCGTTTGTCTGCTGAGGAGGACTTTGAGAGTTTGGGGGGGACGGGCAATAGTGCAAGAAGGAGAACAGCCATGGATCCAGGACTGTTGCGCTGGGTTGACGGAAGATTTCCGAGCGTCATATAGACGGGCCACGCTTTCTTGTCGCCGGAGAAGTTGCTGAGATGGGTCTGATCTGACATCCCAATCACGGGAACTACAGTCGCACCGGGCGGAAGTGTCTTCTATAATCGGTCAGCAAACACTTCCGTAAAACAGGCTGGGATGATGTACTTGAACGTCCCACCACCAGTCCGCTGTATGCATCTCTGCATATATCCTTTTTCCGCTGTAGTCATATTCATATAGTGGCGCGTAGACTAAGTCGTCTCGGAATGCGATCTGGCGAAGGAGATATCTGACACAGTCTAGAGTGTTGTGATAGAAGAACGGTAATGTTCTCCGGCAATCTTCAGCCTGTCCCTCAAACCATTGCAGATATGCGCTATGCAGGTCCAAGAACCGGAGATGGTTCTCAAGCGTATGCATAGAGCTAAAGTCGACTGATGTGGGGTAACCGAGGCCATTTGAGAAGTATTCGTTGATTTGTGACTTAGATACTTTATTCTGAATGAGCCAAGACACCAGTTTGAAACTGTGCGCACTGGTGAATGGCGCCCATGGGTCGGCACACATATTGCGGTGTTCATGCTCAAACCCATCGACGTCCCCAATTGCTTCCCCGGCGCATTCAAAATGCTCCTGCCTGCCGGGTAACGAAGACATGAAGTCGTCCAGTATCTCAGTATCAGAACCGTGAGCAATTTCATCAGCAAATGCATCGAGTTCGCGTTCTGTGGGTTCCAGTTCAGATTCATAGTCGGAATCCCGGTGCTCTTGGCTTTCATAACACGATGAGTCAGTTTCCGCGTCGTTATTAGTATTCGTGAATGATGTATATCGTACGGTAGAGGTTAGGATAATGTCCAGATTTGGATGCGCAGTTCGCAGGTGTTTCTCGTATAGACCAGCCTGGGCGTATGTTATGCGGCAGAATGAACATTTGATAGGCATGGCGGGAGGCAGCACAATCTCGGATATCCAAGTCTATAGATTCTACAGCACCGGTACTGTGTATGTTTAGTGTTGATCCTAACGCGTGTGCATCGTCCATAGGGTCTGATTCAGAACCAGTCATCGAACGGGTTTAGCGTCCTATTTTCAGACATCATGTGGCGTCAGCTATGGTTTCTTTCAAGAACTGATACGGGGAAGATCTCCTCCCTGGGTCAGCTTCAATATCATGTTTCCTTTATTCATCTTGAATCAAACAGTGGCGGGGTCTTGTCCTTGGGCGTCAGTTTTGCTAATTCTTAGCCAATCTTGAAACAAATTCATGATTTTTTCAAACGCTCTGGAGCGTCTAGGAGTCGTCTATATAATGTCAATTTATCATGACAGAAGAGAGTTCATACCAAGATTCATCTTACGTTCAGAACATCCACAACCTCTACCATATTCACACCACAAGACTATTATCCCCAAGACCACCATCTATATAAACCAAAAGTCAATCAACATGGCGCACAATATCAATAACGTACAGTACGTCCACATGCCAAATGCAGGAAACCAGCAGGCTCCGCTGGGGCAAACCTATCAACTTCCACCTAATTCCCTCAGGGTGGTCACCACAAGGCTCCCAGATCGGTGGAAAATCAATCAGTATAAGGCTTCTATCGGCATCCGGTATGGCCATGCAGGCGATCAAATGTATGTGCCATGGCGGGACATTGTGAAAGATCAAATGGTAGCAAGAAACTATACAGATTTGAACTCGTTCCCTGACGTCCAATTCCAGAAAATCGTCGAAGGTATGAGAAGATTGCGCCCTGCCTGAGATACACTCTCCACGGCGTCGGCTGCGAATAATGTTCTTAGTATGCAGCACGCGGATGACGCAATTGTTCAGATTGTTAAGGACTGTGGGCGGAAGTTGATGCAAACCCTTGCCAATCATGCTCAGGCTCTGTTGAAGGGCGCACAGCTGGGTCCACTGGGCCAGCCGGGAATCCCTCCTGCGCAGGTGATTATTCCGGGTGTGCTATGACTGACGAACGGCCCAGCTCAATGGGGTCACCAACTACCAGCACAAGTCGCCCCCCCACTCCCCCCACCTCCAGCACAAGTCGCAGTTGCCGCCTACCAGCCAGCACAAGTCACAGTCGCCCCCTACCAGCCAGTACAAGTCGCAGTCACCCCCTACCCGCCAGGACAAGTCGCAGTCGCCCCTTACCCGCCAGGACAAGGTTTTCCTGCTGCTCAACCGCCAGCGCAGGTCGTTCCCCAACCACCAGCGCAAGTCGTTGTCGCTCCCCCACCACTAGAGGAAGTCGTTGTCACTCCCTCACCACCAGCACAAGTCGTTCCCCAAAGGCCAGCGCAAGTCGTTGTCGCTCCTACGCCAACAGGTGAGTTGCTTTCGGAATAATACACGTGCTTTGGGTTTTCACTTACTAACAACAGAGACATAGATTGGAGTGCCCTACTTGGACGTCCACGTGCTGTGCGTATTACTTGGGTCCGGCCTAGGCGTGACGGGACTAACGCCCAGAACCCAAACCACTATCAGTCGCTTTACTGGCGTCCCCCTCACATCAACGGAATAAAGTTTCCTGAGTTAGATTTCTACGACATCTGTGGATTGTCAGCGATGATTGAGAGAACTATACAGGAAACCAGGATCCGCTATATACTTGGTGCAACTGGTGAAGGTCATCGACTGCTGCGTCAACAACCTTCGCTGCCGATAACTTGGTTAGATTATGTGTTCATCGAGAACGATGAAACGGTAAGCACCTGGCTCCTTTCGAACCCGGTTCTTGATGACCCGCTCAATCTCTTGGTCTATTGCGATTGCGTTGGCAAACTGGGAATGGCAATCAGAGAGGGGTCCACGCCAGTGACGCCACCACTGAGGAGGAACCAATATCTCCCTATTGATGTCGTCTCCCATTGGGCCAATGACCCGGCAGCACGTATAGGCCAAATGCATGTCCGAGCGCCAGAGCCTGACATCGATGATGGTGACGGGGATGGTGACGGGCAGTCTGATGCAGCCGAACTGGAAGAGCAAGAAGCCTCTTACTTCCCACAGGGAAGACTTTCTGGCTCGCTATCAGCCCCGAATACGACGACGGGACACGAGGGCAGCGTGCGTAGCTTAGCGTCCCCCGTTGGAGATGACATCGAATGCCCTGCAAATCGTATCCCCCTGGCTATCAAAGCGTTGAACCGACTGAATATGCAGGAGTCGTCGGAATTGAGACGAGATCTTATCCAAGGTGACTTGGTACGGAAGCGTGGGGCCAAGTCCGATCCAGAATGCAGCGACGTGCGTAAGTCTAGGAGACTGCATTGAGGTTCTATCGCTAGGGAGGTTTTGAATCGCAAGTAGAAGCGGAAGCGCGGTGCTCGGTTCGATGACGAACGCACCTCTAAGAGGCTATGTGCGAGTTTCGTTGGAAGAGTGTGAATGATGACGCGCAGATCGATCGTCTACCTAAATCTCTAGTGTTAGTAGTTAAGTTTAGTATTTAGTATTTCATGGAGTTGTTGAATAGAAAGATGTTTTCATTGCTGACATGCGTCTGGCCATATCAAGTTGAAGTCGACGTGACGCAGCCTAAGAGGGTGAGGCTCTTAGATTGTATCTTATCAATCCTCCATCCCAAGGGACGCCAAGAGACGCCGTTCTGCGTCTCTCGGGCAACGACATCTCTTGGCATCGTGAAAATTATGAGGCTTAAAAGTTTATTTCACATTTCATCAAGACTCGCGATATGTATAGATTTTCATGATCTATTGACTGTGACTAGCGCAATGGATCGAGCTGCTCTCTGGACCCTCACAGCAATACAGCACTCCGATGAGAAGGATCGTGGGCCAAATTCGACATAACGATTTCCCCAGGTTCAATGTTTGTTTACCATCGTGACGCTCTTTGCTTGTACACACTACTACTGGTAGGGCGACCAAACATGGCAGTGCACACACACGGCGTCTGATACATCTATATAAAGACCCCCTTCTACTCCACCTTCTTCTCAATCCCATTATCGCTTTACTTGCCAACACCTCGTGCACAGATATCGGCCATCCGCCCCCCAGGCTCTGCTCTTCTGTCGCCTTTTTAAACTTTCAAATCGTTCCTCCTGAATGAAATGTCGCCTGCCAACTAGCAAAGACCTCCCAGGCGAAAGGCAAGGTAATTACATACCACCCAATCTTTGACTAGTGGACAGTATTAATCCTGTGTTTCTATCTAGAGAGCCAGCCGTGCCCGACGCTGAGCCAACACAAGCCAGAGCTGTAAGATTGGGAAAGTAAGTGCAATCCTTCCTATCATTAGCCAGTAAGCAATATTGACATTTTGATCTCGTGCAGACGCCCGGCTATCCAGCCTCACGAAATGGAGGCGAGGAGGAGTAAACGCAAGCCTCCCCCTCGTGCCGTCGCGGAAAGAACGTAAGCAATTATTCATTCATACCCTTAAGAATCATACATCGCGGGACATGGAGCTAAATATTAGACTTCATGCCCCAGTCAAACGTCAGAATCGGACGAGAACCCCCACTTTGAGCCAGACGTGCAAGACTCCGAGTAAGTAAACGATAGCCTACTAGAACTCACAATGTCCCAATGCTGTAAACTAACTCTTCTATTTCAGAGGGCACTATGGCGATATCATATATGCTAAAAGTTGGTGTGGATTCAAGAATCCCCGGGAACTGAGCGGCCCCTACGATACCTGGCATCGTGAGGTCAAGGCCTACATACAGGCGCGCTCATTCAATCCCGGGTGGTTAACCGACCCTCAAATCGCGTCTATCATTGTCTTCGCCAGGTCCCTTAGGCCTGTCCAGTCAGGCATCAAGCTTATTAAAAACAAGCACCATGCGGACAACGTCAAAGAAGTCCATCGCCAGCTAAGGGTGTTGGTCAAGGCCATGGCTAGGAAACTCCAGACAGCGAACGAGTGTGAAAATGCAATGCGCGCTGGTGATGGCACAGTCACTGGACCTGCGAGTAAGTGATTTTCCCGATTCAAGTTCAAACGCTCCCATATTAACACATTTGCACAGTAGCGCCTTCCGTCTCGACATTTGGTAATCGCTCACGGGTTATAAGGATCCACATCATTTGCCGAAGGAATGCTCCTAAAGCTGGGCATCCATTCCTTGGCCATACCTGGTGCGCCACCAACTCCAAACGCGGAATTGCGTGGGGAGTCCTGGCATCACCGAGCATGTAAGGGCTGGTCGAGGCCATCAAGGCGCAACGTGTGGAGGAGGCAATTGGATGCCCTCGATATCTCATCGGTGGAACAGGAGATGGCAGCCGCGCATTACGTCGCGCACCCACAACCCCTCTCCCTCTCCCAGAGCTTATCTTTCTCAACGAAGATGTTGACATTCAGGCGTGGCTCCTTGCCAACGATGGCAGACATCCCTTGGACCTCATGGTACTGGAATCGCGCGCCGACCAGGGAGAGGATGGCAGCCAAACGCCGGAGTCTGCTAACGGGACATACCCGTATTTTGACCCCAAGGTCTGGGATCACACTAGGCAAACAAGAGATTCCGTGAGGGTTACACAAGAGGAGGAAGACAACGACGACGACGAAGAGAACGATGATCAGCAGGGCGGGGGCATGGGTACGGGGGAGAAATCAGGGTTGGACTAGGCGGAGCTGGACGATATGGGCAAGGAGGAAAACGAAGAGGAGGAGGACAACTCCACTGACGACCACGACTCCACCACCGACGACCACGACCACGACCACGAGGAGGAGGAGGTGGTGGTGGAGGTGGTGGATAATTCTCGGAAGCGCCAGCAGGAGAGCGCAATTGTCATCGCAAAAGTAAGTTTCCACGCTTTAAGTTAACATAAGATCGAAATTCAATAACTAAAACTCTGGAATAGGATGGCAGACAAGGGCCCTCAACGCAATCCCGCACGGCAAGACTACGCCATTGGGATCGGGATGAGGAATCAGAGAAGGAGCCGGCGAGCTCTGCGATGCCATCTGATGCCGAACAGATCAGATACATTCAGGAGGCTGTCAATAATCGCCCCTGGATATCGCGACTCCTGACGAAAGAAGCCCGCCGGCGTGTTGGGCTCAATGGTGCCATAGACAGCCCTCCTGCTGGCCCTTCAGGCACTTTCGCGGAACGTCCGGCTGCCCCCCTCTCCCCCATGATCCCCACAGTCATTCCAGCTCCCAGAACCCCAGATGCTGCGACTATTGCTCTGGCTCCCACGACGCCGAACGCTGGGCCTATTCCGCCGCCTTCCACAACGCCCAATCCTACGATGCTTCCCACGATCTCCCCTACACCCATTGCCCCCCTCTCCCCCATCAACCCTACAGTCTCTCCGGCTCTGGGGACCTCAGATGCTGCGACGATTGCTCCAGCTCCCATGGCTCCGAATGCTGCGTCTATTCTGCCACATTCTACAACCCCCGCTCTTGCGACGCTTCCCACGATTCACCCTGCACCCGTAGCTCCTCCAGCGCCTGACTCCCAAAATGTCGCCACAGCGGGGGGCACGAAAACGCAAAAGCCGAAGCTACACCAACGAAGCCGCTGGATTGCCAAAAAATGATTTCGGCGTTTGAGGATGTCTCCTGGCTTTTTTTTTTTCTCAAGCCGTCTCTGATTGTGATGCTGTTTTGCAGTTGGAATGTCTGGAATTGTCTCTATGGCGTAGTCTGTTTTTTAGCTAGTGTCACAGTAATCATAGCATTGTGCCCTTGCTTTAGCGTCTCATACCTATTGTGATCTCTCGCGCCAGGCACTGTGTAAGATAGTAATACCCCTTCCCCCTTACTCTAGCATCGGTGACTCCCAGCTTCGCCTTGCCTCAGCAGTGCTTGTACTTGAAATTCTTCTGGACTCAGCGCGTCTCGCTTTTTCGATCCACAACCGGACTGGCGTCAGGGGACCGTGAATACTGTTATCTGGATGTTCAGTGGTGTTGATTCGACGTCCGGAGATGAGATTTTTTTTTCCCATTGTTCTAATCCTTTTTGGGTGTGGCATATGTCTCACCAGAATTAACGTCCCTAACCGATACTCGTTGTGGCTAGATTTCACCCAGCCTCCTACAATAGTGACACCCATTTCGTCGAACCTTTTCACACCACAGACTCGAAACTACGAGAATTGAGCATGTCTAGATAACGAAGATAATGTTGAGGAATAGAAAACCACATTCCGCAGGCCTGACTTTGCATTCAATACCGAGTGATAGTCTGTGATGATCCATCTCTCCGGCCCTATGTCATAGCGTATAGCGTATAAGACCTGACGCGTCCTGTCGAACCCAAGATAACTTTGTAAACTCCTGCTCTTTGCAATACTCGAGATCCATCCAATTCTCCTATATCCCCATATCCTGATAATTCTCTTGCTTAACGATCACTAACCGTCTAGTATTGCACCATGCCTAGCGAACAAGCCAATTCACGCAGTCAACCGACTCCCCGAGTAGGCAACCTGGCCTGGCGTAGACGCGATGTCGTACCAGATTTCATGGAATCCATTCAGCCAACTCCACCGATAGGCAATCAGAACAGGTGTAGACGCGACGTCGTACCAGATTCCATGGAATCCACCAGTCAGCCAACTTCAGGAACACAAGCAAGCAATCGGAATGGGCATAGGCGCAACATTGTACCTGGCAGCAGGGGATCCGGATTGGGAACAGAGCAGAACCAATCGGGCACCTCCCAGATGACAAACTACCAACCATCACATCGGTGCCCTTCTCTGGGGCCAAATGAAACCAGTGTTCTCGTAAGGCCACCCAAGTGCCCCCGGAGATCAACAATACAAGCCAGGGTGGATATCGAACCCGAAACGGAGCCCGATGGATAAGAGTATTTGCAAACGAGTGGTTTAAGCAACGATAGCAGCGATGTGTACCAAAACCTAGACGACGGGGAGGAAACTGAATCAGATACTGAGCTTGATACAGAAGAGCTCGATATTGAAGAAGGCACAGCATCCACGCGGCGTCATGGCTCACAGGCAGCTGGCCAACAGGGAAATAGTAGCCCGACGACTGTGCGAATTTCAACCACTTCCGGATCACAGGAAGTATCGCTTGTCAGGCGGACGCCAGTAGCTCGTCGACTCATAATACGTGGTGGAGCCTACAATCCACTGATGTTCCCGTCTTCTAGCACAGCATGATATTCGTCCCTGCTGGCCACCCATAGTATCACCACGTCTGGCGTCAGAAGCTCGAGTCCACCAGGTGAACCGAGCGCGCCACGTGACAGGCATATGAGGCCGACGATGGACTCGCGGCGAAACACGGTGACTGGGGCAGAAGGGGCAATATTAGGGAAGGCGATGGCTCTGATGCTCAGGTACACCCTTTTTGATGACACACTCCTGAACGCCGTTGCTTTGACGTCGCAGGTGTACACGGTTTGGAGTAAGGCGCAGGATGTGATATCCGATGCAGGGTATATTGAACTGTCAGAGGAGAGTGTGAAGCAAGTAAGTCGACCTAGGCAGCCATGATACGACGCAGAATAGGGTATTAACAACTAAAGCTTCGTCAAAAACACACATCGGTCAGAGCGCAGTTACTGTACCATATTAGGGTGAATATTGAAAGGATGTACAATCTTCCGAAAGATCCTACGGCTATTGCGCCAAGGGTTGATTACCTCCTAGAAGGGGACAGGTTCATGTGCTCACCCAATGGATATGAGGTTTGTCTCAAGTGGTTTATTAAGCTGACATCGTGGCTGACTGTCAACTGGGGGTAGGACTTAACGTTCAGGTTCCTTGCGCCTCAGATTGCCGACTCGATATACGGCAAGTATTTCGATGGGGTGAAAATGCAAGGGATGCTGGACTGGGGTTTTTTGAAGCGGATCAACGGTACGATAATCTGCCTGACGTGTGCCATGCTGTGCCATGCACTGCGGGCATGGCAAACCGGGATATATAAGACCCCACCTCACTTCAAGCATGATGTAGTTAGAGGTAAGAGTGTCTGAATCTTGGGGTGTGTTATAAAAGACCAAGACGGCTAATAGATGACCGAAACGCAAGACCTTTTCATGAGGCAAAAACATACGTGGCTCGGGTTCGCAAAGGAGACGCGGGAAGTATTTATTTTGAATCTTCGTCAAACAATCTCTCGAAGGCTTGAGAATCAGCATAGCATCCGGCAGGAGCGGCGTGAAGGCTTTACTGTCGACAACGACGCCGTTTACGCAGAACTGCAGCGTCAGCTAGGTGGCGAGAGTCGCGGACAGCCTGCGATGCGAAGGCAAACGCCAATTGACGCACTAGTCCAGAGCCTAGGATGGGGCCAAGACAGCCTGAATCAGTTGCAGGAAACAGACATGTCGTTGGATTTCAGCCAGACTTCAGTTGATTTGGAGTCTAGGTTTCTAGATTCAGATCCAGCCAGTCTAGAAGACGGATGTAGCCAGGCTGAGGAACCAGGATGGGTGAGCGCCAGGAGCTCTGGTCCATCCAGCCGCCTATCACTAAGCTTCGAGGATTCTCAGCCCGGGCACGCTCCATTGGTCGAGAGTGGTAATATACAACACAATGCCGAGGGCAGGCAGGATGAAGTGGGCATCGGAGGGGGTAATTAGGAGAATTTTGGGCATGTAGAGTTATTGAAATAGATTTAGATTATGCAATAGTGATGTGACGAGAATCAGAGGGGTATCGGCTCGGAGAGTAGAAATGCGAAATATTAGCAAGTGATGTCCTGATGAGAGAAAAATTGTGAATGAAACGTCACGATGTTATAGGGAAGAGGGCACGACACGGAGATACACGTCGGGACAGCGTCTAGAATACGTGTGAAGAATGGGGGGGCAATCCCTAGGCTATCAGGAAAAAGCAGTATAGTATCAGACGTTATCGGGAGGGTATCCAGACGCCAGGAAGATGCATCTGGAGAGGACGAGCGAGGATCTGGATGCTTCACAAAGAGGTGAAAGTTCCAGAGGGAACGAGTATTAGATAAGAACTTCAGGAAGAGAAGGCTAGAGGGTGGGCGACAACGAGAAGGCGTCAGGAAGAAAGGCAAGATCATCTAACGTCGTCAGGAAGTAAGAAGCGAGGATCAAACGTCGTCAGGACGCACAGGACGGAGGGGTCTGTGTCCAGAAGGCGTCAGGACGCGGGAGAATGCAAAAAAGATCTTCCAGATGTGACACCGATCTGACGTCCCATCCGGAGTGAAGGTTTACGTTTTGGGCCTCCTGTGCGTCATGTACGTCAGACGCACAGGATGCAAAGTAATATTTTTGCTGATGTCTGTGGTATCGTTAGCTCAAAATTAAAATTAAGAGTACAGTGGCTTTCTCACCTGGGACTCACACTTGCCCAATGATATTTGCCAAGACTACTCCTTTTCTAGGAAGGAGAAATGGCAGCAAAGCGATAGGGTACTTTGGATATTGAGTGAATGAGTGGTAAATGAGTGGTAAATCAGGAGGTATGATGGTGTTGTGGACAGTGTCCAGAAGCACAGGAGGCAAGGTTGTGTAGCTACTAGCGTTCAGAGGTAAGTGAGGATGGCAACCGTGTCTCCTGACGCACCTGACGCAAGCGAGTATGGCACTCTACCTCAGGGCGCACCTAGCGTCAGGGGCGCAAACTTACCATATCTTGTATCCTGACGCAACAGCAGCGCATCTGACACAGGGTAATTTTTTGCTGATGCATAATAAAAGATATTTTCTTCATGTTAATTAAAGAGAGCCTTTTGCGAATTTAAAAGTTTAATTATACTACAGTTTTTGTTTGTTACAGGATTAAGTGTTATATGTTGCATCTAGCTGGATTTTCTCTTTAGATATACTGCACTATATATTAAGTTTCTCAGAACTTTCACTTTCTTGACTTAAGTGCAAGTATTATTAATAATAATAAATTTTTATTGAAATTGTCTACTAGTTTGCAACAATACAGTAGCTACAGAATGTTATAATAAAATTAATAAGATATAGACCTCAATCAGACTAAGTATCAGAATCCTTTATTAGAAATAATTAGCCAAGTCTGGTGAAAAAATGTAAACTAGCTATTTTAGTTTATAATACTTAACTTAAAGATCAAGCACTTGGTTTTCTAGAATTATAACTTAAATATAAAGGCTATATTGATTTTTAGCCTCTATTATTGAATATATACTCTGTTGGTATTATGTACAACTATTAGCACATAGTAATCTGTTAAAGAAGTAATCATATTATCAAATTAAGCTAAAACTGAACTGAATTTTGTTTAGAAACTAGCAGCAGTAGTTACAAATAATACTAGTACTGCTGTATTTAACCATAATAAAATGGGGTATAATGAGAAATCAGATGAAATATTTCTGATTCTATATAAATACTCTATAGTATAGAATTAAGGTGCAGAAAGTAGGAGCTTCAAGTTCTACCTTTCCAAGAATTGTACTCTTCAGATTCTGAGAATTCAATTTATCTATTAGATGAGTATAAAATATACTATAATACTAAGTTGTTCTGCAGATGTAAATATATATATATTCTAAATTCACCTTGCTGTATTGGAAGATAATATACACATATATAAAAACCACTGAGAAACCTCAGAGTTCAGATAACTGGCTATGTCAAAATCCTCCACCGTTAGAACAGGTTACAATTAGCCCATAATGAAATTGAAGCTGAGAAATAATTCAAGTCAATAGTACTTGTAATTTAGCAGAAGATATTTAAAGCTTGGATTGACTTTGAGTAAAGGAGGTACTATGATTATGTGCAGGTGTTGGGAGGAAAGGTTGAGGTGTGTGTATTTTCTATAAAGATTGCTAACTAAAAATCACTTAAGTAGTGAAAAATCTGCTCATACACGTAGAGCCCTATCCCTTCACCAGTAGCAACAGCTTTCAGAATGCTCACAAGCCCTCAGAAAAATCAGTTTGTTAACACCATAATAAGAAACATGAAAATTCTACAGAATATATTTTAGGTGTTCTACTATGTAAAAACTTTATCTGAGGCAATTGGAACTTGAATATAATGTCTCTTGCATTTGATTCATGTAGTGTCTCTGTGAGGGCACTTTCTCCATACTAAAGTTTCATTTGGCAGTAAACCCAAGTAGATCCTGCAAGAAATAGTATCATATCTTATTTGATAAACAAGATCTCAAATGATAGGACATCGCACAATGCCCAATGGAGAGGCTCCAAGAGGTTATATTTGGGAAGGATTGTGTTTTTGACCACTTCATCCTTCAAGGTTCACATAGGATAAACACTGGCACCATTTCAAATGAAATACTCAGCGAATTTCTGGTAGAAGCTTGAGCATTGCTGCCACTACTACAACACCAGATGAAACCTTGAGTCTTTTGCTTGTAGTAGCTGCTGGTGCCTGATTTACATGAAGCGGTAAGACCGGCTTATCGGGAGGTCAATGATGGAAGGGCCGTTTAGTGATGAATGGACATCCCACAAATCAGCTCAGGTGTGTTAGTACTAGAGATTATGTACTGCATCGCGTCTAGATTTGCGATTGCTATAACAAATAAGAGGAGGGAGAAGGTGAAAGGGGACATCTTTTCAACAACCCTTGTATCCCATTTATCTTCTCCATCTGGTTTATCTTCTCTATCCCCCCGATCGAAGACCTCCCCTATGGTAACAGTAGGGCCTAGAGAATCAGATCTTACAATCTCATAGCAGATATAATAGCTCCCCACGCGGGGAGATGAACTCCTAGGCTCCCGCTAGTTACACAGTGGTTAACTGGTTCTCGACATCTTACCCACTGCGCCAGCTAGGTATCTCACTCAATATTACTATGAGACCAAGTGCTTATTCCTGCTGGGAGGAGGATTTGTACTTTTTTAACCAGGGCTAATGCTAAGGATACTTTGCTATTAAACACCGAAGAAACTGCAGAAGATACATCCCCAAGAAAAGAGAAATCGTGAGTGTGGGTAACCGGCAGCTAACGATAAATTCCCTAGTGTGAAATAAGGACCCCCGAATATTAGTGATGAAAGAAGGTAAGTTTAACTGTGAGCAAGACTTGTTTCAAAGGGAGTTTAGGACCACGGATGTATAACAGAAGGCGACAAGATGTCCACACATTGATGAGCATGCTTCACAGAAGGGCGCTACACTCAGCTCCCGAGCCGGGCATCGCGAGTTTAAAGATCGATCAAAGTTGGCTTACTGTATAGTCGAGTGAGAAACTGTGAAAACCATTCCTAGAGGTCGAAATAAGAGCGCTTGTTAAAGCTTGGGCGCTCTGTGAGCTATACACCCCATGATAGCCAGCGCGTCTGATATAATGGCCAAGTTGAAATTTAGCAATCGCGTGAGAGGTAGCGAGTGATGAATGGTCCCGAACTTGGGTGAAGGGTTCGTGAGGAAATCAGCTAGAAGTGTTTTCCGAAATTTCGGAGGTTTAACTAAAAAAGGAAGGTTAACACTATATCCTTCAACTTAGTTAACTTTCCCTACAGCGTGGAATTTGGTAATTCGTGGCGCCGCCGGAGGTTCAATGCTTTGGCACAACTTTTCCGGATCAAAAAAGCTAGCTTACGATCGTACTTTTATCTAATTTCGTTTCTTGACCAAAGTCTAAGTTCGTTGCGTTTATTCTGAAGGCTTGAAGCTGAGGCCCTGGGGGACCCAAGTTTTCCCTGTTCACATCATTGCTGTTGAGTTATGGTTCCTGCTATGTTTATCGTGTTTTGTTTCAATAACTATACCGCTATTCCAAACGACATTCGAAAACTTTCTGGCTCTAAGAGACAAGTGAGAATTTATGCTGTTACCACGAAGGTAAGAACAGGTTACTTCGGGAGGTAGAGGGGAATCCTGCTGTCTTCGTGGGAGACAATATTTCCTGGATTGTCCCGCCTAAAAGTACAATGAAAATATAGTGTATCTAAGATCTCAAGCCTGATACTACAGTTAAATCAAGCTTCAGCGCACATCACTTGAGGCTCTTTATCCTTACTAAAATTTTCCACTGTTTCATGGAGATGAATTGATGCACAAAATCGCTAAAGACCGGAGATGTTTGTTCGTCTCTGTCGATTCACGGCAAGAATTTACCCAATTAACTATAGTATCACACCTGGAGAATTTATTCTAGACACTCCTCTATTATCTCTCGAATACAATATGCAGGTTGCTGGATACTGATCTTCAGTGGTAACTGTTTGCTCAATGCCTGTCGCTAAGTTGCCAACTCCATTAGGGGTCTCATATATAGGTTTGCTCTCTATAGATACTCGCCAACTAGGTACAGTTAGTATAATACATCAAATTGAAGCTACCCCGGCATCCACTATCCCCTCTCACTTCCTCTCCCCTATACTTCCCCTCTCCACCCTCCTTGAAGGATCTGCTCTTACAAGAATCGTTCTGTGGATAAAGCTTGGGTACCCAGCCCGTCTTCCTACTGAGTTAGTTTGGCGGAGCCCTTTCAAGTCTTCTTTTCAAACCTGCCGTGTAGCAGACAGCTCACAATAGAGGTATTTCCACTCATCATTCGGCTAGGCCTTCATGAGTCAAGGGTGAGTGATTTCTAATGAGTCGGAAAGAGAAGGAAGGGTGGCATAGCTCTCTAATAGGATAAACCATGATATATAAAGAAGCCCCATAATCTAAAGGCGAATTTCCCGTAATCAGTGATATGACATGAATCCACTCACGAGAGCCCAAGTTAGCAATCGAACCTGGGTTGGCAAACCACCCACGCCGCCAGGGATCAACTATGGACGTCGAAACGCTTGGGATACAATCCACAGTCCGTACCATCCTGAAGTGCCGTGATTTGCGCCCCCGGCTGGATACCTAGCTTAACTAGACCCTTTGGGAGAGCAAATGGCGTATCTTTTTTTCAATTGCCATATCCGAGCATGCCGAACCACTGGAGTGACGTGACATATCTCGGCAATCTGGGTACCTCTGGAGTCTAATTGTAACAATGGCTTGCATTACATAGCATTTCAAAATACGAAATAGCTACCCCGCTCAAACAGTCCTTGTATAGATTTTTCGAGATATTTTTTACGACACAAGGTTATCAAGCACCTCATCGAAATACGACATCATCTATGATTCGTCTGGTACCCAATCTAGTGAGTGATAACATATGAACATCCCCCTGACTTCTACATTGTATAGGAGCCCCCAACATAACCTCTCTTGCTCACTCGGCTCTGAGCCGCCTGCGATTCGCTAGCTTCTTCCTCCTTCCACACACTGCACCACAAGCAGCCAGAGTCCGCTTCGTACCAATTCAACAGCGAACCCAGCTGACGCACCCCCACTCCAGCCCCAGAAAATCCCGAGCCAGTGGATTTTCAGCCAGTCTACTCCCACCAATACAACTCCTCTCTCCCCCTCACTTTATTTCTTCCCCTCTTATACCACACCAACTTCACATACGACACAGGGCATGAAAGCTACCGTAAGACTGGTTGAACCCCGCTCTCAGTTTTGAATAAAAAAGCGAACACCACCCCCTCTCTCCTAACTCCAGATTGCCCGTCATTCCGACTGCCGTACGAGTGGGTCGGTCTACATTGACGTGAAAAATAAAATAAAGCAGGACTCAAAGAAAATTATATGTTGTCATATGCGAGCTCAGGTTTTGGGTAGAGCACTACATGCAGTGCATCGAATCGCTGGTTTTACTCTCGCTCTCTCTTCGCCGAGGATGGGTGATTTGCTCGACAAGCAAGCAGCATTGTATGTGTGTATGCATAGCATGATATGATATATTTGGGCCGCTCTTATAATACTGCAAGCAGGACGCCCGGTGCTTTTGTCAAACGCTCTTTGTTACAAAGAAGAAACATCACCAAGGCAGGCATGCATGACCAATTAGTTCTATCCTGATCCTTCAGGAAAGGGTATAAACAGATTCGCTGTTCATAATAGTGCAAATCAGCATCATATCGGTCCGATAACCCCCCCATCCTCCTTTTTCCCCCTCCTACTTTCTTTCAATTTTACCCCGCCATCGTCCCATCTTTGGAACAATACTAGACGAACAAGTGTTTTTGACAAAAGAACCCACCTATGTTCCCTGTCTCCTTTGTTTCCCCCCCTTCCACATAGAGTGTGTTGCATTGTTTCAGAAAGATTCATGGAAAGAAGAGGGACAACGAAGCTATCATGATGATGATAATAACCTAAAAAGAAACACCGGAGTCATACGGTACAGATATTCTTCAAAAGTTTCAGACAACTTACACTTTGTAACTTCTTGCATCCTTCTCTTTTCTTTTTCCTTGTCTGCCTTCGATATCCCCCTCACCGATTTTCCATGTACCGTATAGTACTAGGTTACCACAAGCAGGGCCCTTGGGTACTTGTGCACATGAACAAGGTACCATATTTGTTTGTTTTGCCCAGAATCACATCATAAAAGCACTGTCTTTCCCACCTTGGCCTTCGAAGAGGAAAAAAGGAAAGAAAGAAAAAAAAGCCCAGTCCATCAGATAGCGCATTTGTTTTTCCCCCCCACCTCTCCAACCCCCGGGTGACTCACTTGCACAGTCCCGCTAGCTGCTCCCGTACTACTTCACTAACTTCCTGGTAGCACAGAGCCTTGCAAAGGTATATAAAAATAACCTGTGGGATGTTATGTTCTCCCGTACCTTAGAGAAACCCTCGCACGAGGGGAAGGAAGTGGAGGAGAGGTATACAGCAACCTATCATATCACCAACATAAGGGAGTGCTTGTACTCCTGTGCCTCCTGACCTGACGCCTCTTTCTCTCGATCACGATGAGCTCGCGAGATTTACAAGCACCAGCACGGCACCGCACTGAGCACACATGCTAAATGAGGGTCGTACAAGCACTTACAGTATCGGTACCACTTGATCCCATGATAGTCAAACTGTAAGCCCGTGATTGTAGTACCACTAGCTTCTAATGGATCATGCACAGCATACCTGTACGAGAGCCTCATAGTGATGAACTAAAATAGAGAGATATTGAAAAAATGAAAAACAGCGGAACTCCCGAAGAGCCTCATTGGGGAATGATAGATTATGGCTTCTTTGAGAAGTAGATTTACAGTTTGCAGATTCAGGCATGTATGGGTCTTCTTCCGGTTCCATACCAGCCGCTTTGTAAGCCCGGGGTTTCGCTATATTCCCTCTGAGATATCAACACTTCTGCAGACTGGGTTGAATATTGGATATTGGGTTTGGGGATTTGAGGGGAAGTTTGGTGGGAGGATCGATTACTTCGCCACTGTGCCCTGTGCTTGGCATGGGCGTTCTAACGCCGGCTCAAGAATGGATGAATGAATGTATCTTGGAGCAGAAATAGAGCAAAAAAATGTTTTCTGGGGACATGGGTAAACGTAATTCAAAGTAGTCTATTGGAGATATCAGCCAAAAATTTGTGGTCATGATTGACCCAATATACATTGCGCTTTTGTACTACAGTGCCCGTCTTAGGCAAGGAGTACCCGAGCACAGGGATGGGAGGGAATATAGCACCAATCATCTTTGCGCGCAAACAAAATTACCGGTACTCGAGTCTCCTCGAATACAGTTTCCTCAATGCTCGGGTACTTCTAGCCTGGGACCATCATTCCATTCCTGGTGGTTGACTTATCATACACCAACGAACACGCGCAATCTGCTGGTGTCACCCACCGTTACCCTTAACTTACCGCACGTTATTCATGCCTTAGCAAGCAAAGCAAAGTTTCATCGGGTGCGGATCCCTCGTCCTCCCGTCCGGCAACCAAAGAGCGCGAATCCTCCCTGCTCCATTTATCCAACCAACCAACTAACCTTCCATCGATCCATTCATCCGTCGCCGAGCCCGAGAAAGAAAGCACCACACCACAATTCAGGGTTCCGTCCGTCCCTTTCCACAACACTTTCGCGCCAATTCGTTCCCGAGTCCGTCCTCCATAGTGGATTTCCCGAAGGTTGCGAAAGAACTCGCTGGACAAAAGGTTGCGAACCCCTTTTCAGACCTTTTCTACTTAATTAGTACTTGGCAAGCCACTAAACTCCGGGAATTCACAATATCTAATTCTTCAGAGCGAAACTTTCGGTGCGGCCCCCGATGAACCCGCAACCGAGACCTGCCCCACTGGTCGGTCGCACAACAAACGAGCCCGCCCCCCCCTTTTTCACCTAGTCTAGCCGAAAAGAGCGAAAAAAATAATCCTACCTCACAACTCCAACTTAGGAAACCGTTTCTAGCCTTCGAATCTCACTCACTCATCCTTCACCCTTATCCACACACACTACCACGGACGAAAGAACCGACGGAACCGAGCAAGCAAGCAATGTCCTCCTCATCGCTCATCAAGCTTCTCCAGCGGAAGCGGTACCAGTATGAAGTTACCTTCTCACTGTACATGCTTACTCCGACTGAAAAGATCATCTTCAGTATGTTTATTTCCTTTTTTTCCTCTTTTTCTCCCTCCCCCAACATCATAGATTCCTCTTGAGTTTTAGCAATGATTGGTTAATTGGTCTAAAAGACTCCTTCCTATTCATATTCCTCTCAATGTTGATCCTTGCGGCGTCCCTGTACCTACCTCATCATATTCATACGATCGCCTCGAGAGCTTGGTTCTACTATGCGGGGGATGAGGAGCTGATTCATGATCCGATACTCGCTCCGGCGACGAATTGAGCTTGCCGCAGCGGCAGAGAAGAGGGAGAAGGGAAGATCAGGAGGACCTTGCTCTTCTGTGATGTCCTTCCTTGGTCAGACTGGAGAGTAGAAGGGTAAATGGAAACCATGCATCGGTAATAGCACCAATTGGGAGGAGGGGCTGAAATGTATAAGGCTAGCGGGCACTCAAGTCGAGTATGAAGGTGTTCTTTTTTTTTTTTTTTTTTTCTTTTCCCTTCTCTTTCGGGGATTAGGAAAAAGGTTTAATGCATGCCTGAATACGAGGATGGGTGATCATAGAGGGAGGCCACACTATGAGCTGCCTCATTCTTAATGTTTTTCAATTTGGTTTGTTCTTGGTGGGAGTAATGTTCTAGTCGGTCACTGGGTCGCTTCTGTTTTTTTTGCATAGCCCTAAATGGTATTGGGTTGGTTGGTTTTTCTTGCGACACGATGCCAGATCTTTACTACATGATATATCTACGCCTCGAGCATCTGATCCTCCTTCAATAGCACCGGTGGTACCGTACCGTACTGTACAGTTTCGGGGGGGGTTTTTTTTTGGCTCCCACGTCCATATCATACCAGCACGCGGGCTCGTGGTTATGTTTGCACGGAGCACCATCCGGTACATGGTGGGTAGAACCACTCCAATAAAAAAATACAAACAGGAGGTTTTATGGATGTAAGCGAGGGGTAGCAAGCCAAAAGAAAATTGCCAGGGTCTCTTCCAAGAGAGGGGTATGTACTTGTATCCAGTAGTCTGGGTATTTGAAGGCTAATTAATCACCTCATGGTGTTCCTGTGGCTCCTTCGTGTGACGGCTCGGTGAGGCCGACACGAATTAGGATTGCCTAAGGCGAGAGCCGAGAGAGGCTCCGTGCAGGGTAAGGGCGGTCGATTTCTGGTTTGCCGGATGAGAGCATCGGTCTTCACCAAGCTGAACCATCCCCCCACTCTAAATCCGCGTCAATCACATTGTAACACAGAAAAATCTCAGTTCCCCTCTCAAGACAACACCATTGCACAAACGCATGTCGATTCCAACCTTGCAGCTGTACATATCCCCCTGATAAGTGATATCCCCCTAAGTAAACTAGCCCTATGAAGCAGCACGGGACGAATCTGCTCCCGATGTCAACTGTATCAGAGATATCATCGTACTGTGCATAAAATCCCAAATTCCACCCAAACCTTTCCTACCAAGAGCTCTCAGCACTGCTACCCGGAAGTCCGAATAAGTTATCTTTAGTCCTCCATTCTGCAATTACACGAAGGAGAAACCAAGAGCACTCGGCAGTCAGTATACTAGTCAAAGGGTCGGTTTCGTGGGGAATTTGTGCGCAGTACATACCGTAGCGAGTAACTGCAATGACTTCTGTGTCACCGGCCCAGCGTGTCGGATCCCATTCATTTCTGAATCATTGACATTCTCTAACATCCGGAAACATTCTGCAGAGAACTGCGCAAGAACCGCAGAATGTGAGAGCGAAAACAAGGTAAGAAGGGACTCCTCGCGCGCGTCCACTGCTCTCTGAAGGCAAAGTATGACATTACTACTAATAGTTAGTATTTCAGCTTTACTCGTGGCCTTGGAATACACCAACCCACCCGGGCCGCCGAGTGCATTTCTCGCCTAGAAAGTGATAACAGGTGCAGTATAAGAGAGGGCTCTTACTTTGTGAGTGTACAACCTAGGGCGTTCTGATCTTGTTTTGAGTCTGATCCGCCCCATTTGAACGCACGATTTCTCCAGACGAGGTTACATATGTCCATCAAAAACCCATTGAAATGGTTTACGTAATCTCGGGGATATTCCCCTGCGCCATTCGAATGGCCAGATTGAGCTTGCCGGAGTGAAAGCTCGAACCCGCGCTTATATCTAGATGGATAGTAATCAGTTGGTGAGGCTGCACGATGACGTAAGAGAACACCCAAACCTAGAGAGGATGCCGCAGATTCTCGATAGTGTCATAACATCACCAGAGAACACGAAGTAGTACACCACTTGATCAGGGGGCAGAACAATACGGAAAAGACCGTTTTCCCACGGAGGCGCACAAGTGCCTTCGTAGAAGCATAATATCGCATCGGCTATCAAATTTGACTCCGGAAAGTTCTAAGATACGGATAAGCATACACTTAGTGCGTTTGAACCAGAGCGAAAAATACCGAAAGGCCGGCCAAACATACTTGGCCAACATGGCTTAGAACCTTGCACAAGGCAAGAGACTCCTCCTGAGAGAACTCGATTTCTTGGGCTTGATTACCGTACGTGATGGCCCACTGGCGGATGAGCTCAGTGTAGAAGGCGACTAACTTGGTTATTGAGGTCTCACCACGACATTTGAGCTGACGATCCACAAGAGCAAAAAAATTGCTGTGCAGTTCTGTGCAAAGCAGTCAGACAGTGATCAAGAGGGACCTCCCTAGAACTTACCTTCGAACTCTTGAATAGGAAGAAAGCAGAGGAGGCCTAATAGGGTCGTAGTGTGCGAACCCCCGTCCCAAGTCTGCAAGTAGTTTTTCAGGAAATCCTCAACCGCAGGCAATAGACGCTACACAAATATTTGACTGTCAGCTTTCGATACAAACCTAATCAACTGGTTATAATCTTGTCGAACCCTTGTGGAACGCGTGTATTCTAGAACCCGGGAAAGGAACTGCCCCCTTCTATCCGTGCTCCTTAGATTTGACACCGAAGGCGAATGAAATTCGCCAGACAAACATGCTGCTAACCAATTATTGATTCTCAGATTTGTCCCATCTATTAGATCGATTAGTCAAATCTCTGGTCGATATCTCTCTGTGGACGGCGGTGATTGGCACCTGAGGGTTTCAAAGAGATTAATTTCCGAAGCAATGGATCCGAGAGCGCAGCCACAAGCTGGTTTGGCATCTCGAGTTTATCCAGCTTTTTAACAAAGTCGCTCACGTCCTCGACTTCTTCCAAGGTAACCGAGGCCTATTCGCTGAGTGAGTATATTGATACAATTGCCCAAAAGGCAACCTTACCTCAGTTGCGCGGAATGTGTGGACTTTAGGTATCACTATATGGTTTGTTTTTTGCCTTTTCATGGCTTGGCCACCAATCTTTCTCGCAATCCTAAATGAAGACCGAGAATCGGATGGACCAGAGTAGTCGTCGGTATTCGACTCTTGAATTAGAAGAAGCTTTTGCATCCATTCTATATCCGGATGCTGATCATTCATGAAATTTCAGTTAGTTACCTAGGAGGAATGAAGAGTGCTGAACACCACGGCTCAGGAAGGGTGGGAGTTACGGAAAAAACTCCAGCTCTAACAGCAGTGATTTCTCCTACAATCACATCGGGGTAGTAGTCTTTGTAAACTTGGAGTAGCCCAAGCAAAGGCCGTTCATTCCCCAGGTTCTGTTTGAGCGTCAATCTACCAATTATTAGCTATGAATCCTAGGCGCCGACAGACTATAATGACACCGCCGAAAATTTAAACAGTAAAACATACAAAGTTTGAATGCGGAAAGGCTTGACGTGTTTTCTCCGTGTAAGGAAGGACAAAATATGGCATAAATGACCTCTAAGGATTGTCAGATGGGAGCTTCCTTTGCGAGTGATTTTTTTCTCTTTCTCTCTTTTTGCTTTCGGAAAAGACATGCCTCAACGTGATCATATCCAGAAGGTTAAATAGAACGCCATAGAGCTGTGAGAGAACATCATAGGAGTCTAGAACATCGTATACCATTACCAACCAACGCAACAGGAGAGCCTTTACAGATTAGCTTGTATTAAGGGGAAACGCTATGTATCGGTATGCAGTACCTGGGTTGCATGGGAAGGCTTGCTTTGCCCTTGGCCGAGGCTTCCAACCACCTTGACCACAATATTTTCAGATACCTTTCCCCTCGGAAACAGAATCTTAACGATACTTCCCACAGAGGGCTGGTCAAGATAGCACGGCGAGGTAGCTAAGACACCAATGAGACCTTCTAGGTTATCATTGGTTAAGCCACGGATCGTCGCGTGCTGAGATATTGAGTCTATCACATCCGCAATCCGGTTTTTCGAAAGAGAGTTTCGGATGGAAGCAGCTAGGTAAAGTAAGCAGGATGCATTATGCGATCTAATTTATGCGATCTAATTAAGCAATATACCTCCATGAAGCTGGTTAATCAGGTTCTCCACATCCTGATGAACAGAATTATACTCTGATTTTACAGGTTAGTGTTTTTTCACTCAAACATAAAGGAAGAAAATAAAGTATAAAAGAATCTGCAAGAGTGATTGATTTGCATAATTGTGATCAAGCCAGCAATCCAGAACCGGGAGGGGATCTAATTACCTTGATTTTCAGGTGCCGAAGGCATTGTCCGTTAAGGTTTGTAAGGCGCGAGTGCTGATTGATCAAAAAAAACTTCGGTCTGCTGGCGTTGGTATGGCACCGGTATCGGAGTGGGGGGCGGTGCGGGG
>QOVD01002684.1:0-13140 GCA_003521225.1 Tuber microsphaerosporum | reverse complement strand
GGGGAGGGAGGGAGGAGGGAGGGAGGAGGAAGCTGGGGCGGAAGTATCGGCAGTATGCAGGTGCAAGAGCAACAAAGGAGACAACTGGGAAAAAAAATGCATGCTCTCAACCCCGCTCAATAAAGAAGGGTTTTCTGCCAGTCTGACTGAAGTGGCTGGATGGCAGATGGCCGAGAGACGCGTCTGTTCCGCGCTTGCTCATCGTCTGTCGGATCGACGTCCCTCATGTCTCACATCTCACGGCTCAAAGTGCCATCCGAAACACAATTGATTTGCTACCATACCGGCACCTCTCCCACGCGATGAATCAGTGAAATCCCTTCCGAATCACACCATTACGCCAGGTTACTTGTGGTACCCTGAACCAGTTGTATGATAATGGTGCCGAAGATGGGCTTGAGAGCTCTAAATACAGCACTAGTATGATAAAGCAAAATGCATCGATATCCCTGAGTGCCGGTACGGTGCCGTCGAACTGTTCAACGTTGCTAGGCAAGGAACATGGTCGATGGGATAGACCTATGCGGAGGTTACGCGGTACAAGCATTATACTAGGTTCGTGAGGGTACGAACCATGTCACTTATACCGTATCCCTAGTCCGTCAGTGTGCCCATCGGTGGAATGGTCTCAGTTTGGAACCCTAGTAATTTATTTCTAGTTAAGGAAGAATACTTTCCAGATCCCGTCATTTTCTTAACCAGATCTCATGGGTAGCGCACGGCCGACCATCGGATTGTACTTGTCTCGGTGAGCACTTGATCGCACTGTATCACGTGCTTCCTCCTTCCATTCCAAAGAGGCATCTCCCGATTTGATGCTCGGGTGACTTTTTATGTGGGGTGCGCTGGGCAGGTACATCACGCAGTCTATTTTTCCAACCTACGAGCGCCTTCTGCACCCCGCGCAGGGCTATCGGAAAGCCCGCCGCGGTTCTATGACTGAGCTTTTTGTTGGCCTTGATTCTTTTTAATTGTTGATATGACGGGGTGCTCTAGTAGATGCAGAAACAAATATATACCTTACTGGGTACCCGTATCATGCCGGTATCTCTAATAGATAAGTATTGTGTGTGCAGTATGCTTCATCTTGATTACCAACTGCTGAAAGATACCTAGCCCGCCGGTCAGACCCGTGGCCGGTCGGACGGCGAACACTCAACCCAGCGCTTGATAGCACCGTACGGCACTGAAAAGGGAGCATGATCTGGCACTCGAGTGCGGATGACAGTTCGACGTTGCACGGCGGATACTTACCGAGCTGAGCGAAGCAATATTAACGAGGATTTCAGCCCACCCCACCACAATTCCCCCATCAGCTCCTGCGTCATACAAAATTACGATGATACAGAAAAGAAAATGCCTGTACCCCCTTACAACAAACCTCACTCTCCCCGCTCGAGAGATCGGATACAATTGAGGAAGGCTGCAAAGCTGAACCAGTCTAGAATGCAATTCTAGAATGCAATATGTCTTAACTATTCAGTTCCAAGTTTTTCTACGAATCATTATTTGGAAGTCTGTTAACTCATTCGCGAGCCGGCCCTTGAACCGCTGAGAGGGGGTATCGCCGAGTGATGGATAAAAGCTAGGCAATGGAAAGTTACCGCAGATCGAAATTCTGTATCCTATCATCCCCCGCCTCGCATTTTATCGTACCAGTATCTACTGTATGCGCACCTACAGTATGAGCTGTGGTGGCCAATTGGTGGCCTTGGCGGCCTTGGGGTTATTGGGAGGTTACTATGCGAGCAAGGTAGCAGGCCTGCACTCATAAGGAGATCCCTTGCAAGGCTTGAAGGTCCTGATATACCGGTAACCTTTCAATGAATATGAGAACCAAACTCAAGGCAAAAGCACGGCAGCAACAAAGTTTGTTCAGGCTTGGCTTGACAGTCTCCTTAAATTTTATGTTGGTAGCATCCCGCGACCCCAATGGGCTTGTGGCTTGAAGACACTTTTGTTGGGCGGTTCTTGGTTCTTCAGAGCTCTGCACGTTCGCATGGAGGTTCCCGTCAAACTAGGCTTAATAAACCACAACGTGTCACACCAAAGTGTCTCTATTTAACCGGAGGGAATTCACACAAGGGCACTCGAGTAGCTCTCCAGAGTAAGAGTTGCACAGGCAAAGGAGATTTTTAAAGTTGCTTTTTAAAAGTGTGGATAAACCTATGAATAGGCCAATGCTGGCCTAGCGTGATTGTGTGGTGCTTGGGTCGTCCAAGCTCCCGGGAGCAACTGCAACGGTGATCGTCACCGCCGAAAAAAAAAAAATGACGCGAACCTAATGGGGAGCCCAGTCACGACCGAGTCCTATCGGAGACGCTAGCCAACTAGGGGATATTGCCAGAGAGACATGTGTATGGGGGATGCTTGAATAGTTTCATATAGCATGCATGTGTTAGGCCTCGTGGTTGGAATGTTAAGCCTTTTACAACGGTAGAAGGCTCCCTTATCCTACTCGGCCCCCGCGTTTGATGATGGTTGGTGTACCGTAGTTCAAGCAGATAGTCCTTCCTCATTTGTGTCACTTCCGGGCGGATTGTGCTGTGTGACAATATTCCCTGCCGACTCAAGCTGCTGCTGTACAACGTTGCGCGGCCAGCCTCGTGCAGAAACTGAGCCCCTGTCTGTACTTGTAAGTGTTCTGATCGTAGGTGATGAAGCAAGAGAATGAGAGAGTGTGTGTGTGCGAGGGAAAGAAAGGAAGTGGGCAGAAGGAGTTGGACAGCCGGGAAGTGAGTGGCTATGCTAGCAAGTGCTGAATGGTAACTTATCAACGCAAATGTGCTACGGTATGCCAAATGTTCTACGGCACGGGGGGGGAGGAGAAAGGGGGGGGGTGTCACTGCGAATGCCGGTACTCAACTCAAGGCAAAAGACGAGATGCTACTTTGAGAGTTACTTTTTTGTCCCCGTGGATCTTTGTACGGATGCTTTATGTCCGAGAACTCTGCCATAGGCACACGCGTCGTGCAACTTTCAATACCGTAAATTGTGTTACACCTGATGCGTATGGTACGGTATGTTGCTCACTTAACTCGATCAATCATTCATTTCCTCGCTTTCTTGGTTTCTCGCCGCCTGCTACAGTGATCGACCTTCCCTTCTTCCCTTCTCCCCCTTTCTCTCCTCTCTTTCACCTTTTGACAATTTCCTCCAATTTCTTTGGCGTCGTTTCGGTGATTCTCTTTCGTGATTCTTTTTTCATTTTTTTCGTTATTCTTCCTCCCCCTCTTTCACCCCTCTCCTCCCCCTCGTCTGTTGTTCAGACAGGCCATTATTACTGTTAACGTTTTGGTTGTGTTCCCCCGTTATTTCTCACCTTGACCTCCTTGCTCTTTACGGTGAGGCTTGACCTTGTCACCGTTCTGGGGTAACAACCGGGTGCCCACTGTGGTGCTCCGTGTGGGAAGCCGCATTTCTCGGCGTTTTTTTTTTTTTTGCTCTTTGGCTTCGCTCTAACTGTTTATCTCCGAGAGCGCGTCCACAAGCTCTGGTTCATCAAATTATTTATTATTCTTATCTTCTTGCTACAAATACTCAACCTCGTCTCTGTCTATCATCCTTACGGCCGAGGCAGGCGCCTCACACCGGTGTACCATTGCGACCCCTCCTGCAGCATTGAGTTAAATATCCTCTTTTTAATATCCCGGCACAACTTCCGAGATTTTTTTTGGTTACACAGTGGTTGGGTTGCAGATGAATTTCGGACACAACTTTGCTACAAAACCTGCGTCCCGGAAAGCTAGAGCTCAGGAGTCATCCTCATCTTTTCACCATACTCTTAGGGGGGACTTGGGAGCTTTCTAGATAGAATGGCGACGGTTCGTGGTCTTCTACTTGCTTTTAATATTATTATTTTTTGTCGCTGCTGGCTAAACTAATGAACGCATTGTAGGTCAACCCGGAATGTGCTCAACCTCACAAGGGCCCTTCTGAGTCACTACAGCTTGACGATGAAACACTACGGTATTTACAAATTAATTCTCCACGGGTTTCTTTGCAAGTCCCTGACGGATTAGCTAGGTTTGTAGGGCAAATGATCATGGTAGGGTTCGAAGGGCTCACAGTGACCCCCGAAATCCGGATGATGATTGAGAAATATTATGTTGGAAACATACTGTTAACACGGCGGAACATTCGGGGTTAGTGAATTCTGGTCATGAAACTGTGGGGTTTGCGGGGATTTTGGATAGGACCTGGTTCTGACAGGTGTATAGATGGCGTTCAATTAGCGCGCCTGACACAAGAACTACAGAATATTGCACAATCAATGGGATTTCAGAGGCCCCTCATTATTGGAATAGATCAGGAAAATGGAATGGTACGCTGCGATACACCACATTGATTACCACGGATCGTTGTGGTTCCACCTATGTCTGTGTGACAACCTGGCTGACGTGGTACAGATAAGTCGATTAGGCGACGGAATACGAGGTACTCACTTTCCTGGGTCAATGGCTTTAGGTGCAACCAGATCACCAAGTCAAGCCTTCGACATTGCCAAAGCTACGGCGAAAGAGTTAGTGGCTGTGGGGATCAACTGGAACTTTGCCCCTCTACTGGATGTGGTCAGTGAATCAAACTCATCTGTGATCGGTGTCAGGGCTTTCGGGGATGATCCACAGGCAGTGGGACGTTATGGTGTTGCCTTTGCCGAAGGGCTGAGGGCTGGGGGCATCGGACATTGTGCAAAACACTTCCCTGGCACCGGACAGATAACAAATAAGGACGGAAGTAGGAGCTCTACATTCAACTTTAAAACTCGGGATGAGCTAGGCGCAAATGAGTTGATTCCCTTTCGGAGGGCGGTATCGGCCGGGCTGGATAGTGTTATGTTGACCTCCTCGATCTGGGGGGAAAGCTTGCAAGGTGACGTAGGAATTACGGTTCCGGCTGATGCGAAGCATATTATTCATGAGGTACTTCGGAGACAGTTAGGATACGACGGACTCACGGTGTGCGATGTGACAGACATGCCCGGTTATGGGCGGGGGCTAGATGTTGGGGAGGCAGCTGTAATAGCGGTTAAGGCTGGTTGTGACATGCTCCAAATATATGACAAGCCTGAAACCCAAAGGAAAGCAATTGAAGCGGTGCGCGAGGCTATTGGAACTGAGAAGATAGCCAGGAGCGATATTTATCGTTCTTCTGGAAGAGTGCTGCAACTGAAAGAGCATTACTTGAGTTGGAGGACTGCTCTTGCAGCTCCAGACCCCCAACGTTTATCTTCTCTAATGCAGGAACATCAGGCTTTGGCGCGAACGGTATACGAAAATTCGATAACAGTGGTTCGAGATGAGAAGTCATTACTCCCATTGTCTTCGCGAGTCAGAAGCACTGATAACATCCTCCTTCTGACCCCAGTTGTAAGACCACTCTATCATCGAGCGCCAGATGAGCTTCCAATAGACCCATTTGAGTGTTTGGGTAGAGCCCTCGCTCGACATCATCCGAAAGTTAGGCATGCGCCTTACACAGTGCGGGGTATTACCTCGACACATGTTGCTCTCATAAAGCGGGCAGCAGCTGTTATTTTTGTGGCAGCTAATGCCAACCGCCCGAATACCAATTCGCAGCTTGAAACTGCCGGCGCGGTTCACCGCCTCTGTCTGAATAAGCCACTAGTAACATTAGCTGCTTGTGATCCCTATGAACTTTTGACTGATAGGACATGTGAGAAGGATCCTATTCTTTATTCTTTTGCTATGACTGATGTCGTGTAGTTGGGACATATATATGTACCTATGAATACTCTCCGATGGCCCTGGAAACAGCGGCTGCTGTAATGTTTGGCGAGCGCCATGCATCGGGGTCACTCCCTATCAGTATACCTGGCACGCCGGCCCTTCGCCAACAGCGTTTGTGGTTTGTTGAGGTATGGGAAAAGAGACGAGACCTTTTTGCCTCAGCAGACTTATGGCGAGATTGCTTAGGGCGGAAATGGCCACTGGACGCAAGCACGCTCAGTGCTTTGCTAGATCGACCCGGTTGTTCGAAACACTTCGTTGTCCGTCGCGCCATGACCAACGAGCTCTTAGGACTTGTTGCAACCTACACCGTTATGGCCGGCCCCTCCCAACTTGTCGGAAGCCTGGCTTTGTTAATCGTTCGACCTTCCCATCGGTGAGTGATATTAAGTATATATGTATCCTTGACTCTTTACCCCTGTGATTTGCTAAACATTTTCTGGTCTGGTGGTGATGCAGGAATTTGGGGATTGGGCTGTCCTTGCACGAGGTAGCGGTCCGACATTTGTCTAAACAACAAGGGATATCGTCATTGCAACTTGGGAGTATATTTCCCCGCCTGTTTCCTGGCTTGCCCGTCGATTTACCTAGTGAGGATCTCTCTTGGTTTGCACGTCGGGGCTGGAAGCTCGAAGACAAATTTCTATACGACCTGTACATGCAAATCGATACATGGTCAGTTCCGGAAGGGAGCATGCCCCCGCTGTATGAAAAGGGGGTGTCTTTCGGCTGTTGCAATGCCGATCAATTCGATGCTTTGATTGAATTTGAAGAGAAGAATTTTGGCACGTATCTCGGTTGGGTGGACAAATACCAGGCATTGAAGACCACGGATGATATCGCAGATGCCATGATTGCGTATACAAGTCAAGGGATCGTTGGAGCAGCTTTGATTTTCAGTCCGGTCGGGAATAATCAGATATCAAAAGACATACCATGGCCGAAGATGATAGGAGAGCGGGTTGGTGGTATAGCTTGTATGGGTGTCAAAGGTGGGTTATTTTCTGTTCGCCTCGTACTTTACTAATATAGATCTATCCTCCAGCCGAATGTAGGGGCCAAGGAGTTGGTCTTGGGTTAATATGTGCTTCTATCATGGAGTTGAAGCAACGTGGGCTTCGAGGTTGTTTCGTAGACTGGGCCGATTTTGAAGGGACTTATAAAGAGCTTGGTATGTCATCATGGGATACTTGAGAATAGGGATGATCGGAACAACCTCACTGACCGCTATATTAGGGTTTTCGCAATGGGGCAAATACAGAGAAATCTGGCGGAATGTTTAATTTTTCTTTAATTGACATGGCGTGCACGTAGTATGGGGATTACAAAAAAAGTAGTGGTGGGGCTTTATTTGATGGGTTTTACACCAGAGACGAAACGTAGCTTTCATCTTTATGAGTCACTCCATCTCGAGGGCGTTTTTTATTCTATTTCTCTGTTTGGGCAAGAGGCGGCTTCCCTTCGTTTCTTCTCTTTTTACTTTACTTTATTGTATCCTATGTAGCACGTGTTTTGCTTGAGGGGTCCTCTTTCTCCTCTCTCTGTATATTGAATATTTGGGGGGGGTTTTTTGTTTGGCGGGGCATCGGAGACTTAAACACTTTGTCCTTGTTACCTTGGTTCTTGTTCTATCCCTACTTATTGGCTAGCCGTTTTGGTTGACCTGGGCTTCATTTTACTTGTATATAAGTATGGTGCGCTCTCTTGAAAAGGCTTGGGCCTGCTGAAATGGCTTATACTCCGAACTGTAGTATCTGGATATTGGGATGCACCAATTTCTTCATATTGCTGTTTTTGGATGATGAGTTAGATTAGGAAATTGCTGTATCCTGAGTGCGAGATTGGCTGGAATAAGCCGAGTCGTTGAATAGATCCTTGTATTCTCGGGTTATCAGGTAAGCAGGGGGTGGGAACATGTAATCACTCAAGATAGCAAGTACCTTACTAGTGGTTGTTGGTATAACCGATGGGTATCCCCCATTCTCTAGATGGGGTATGAGACTGGGGGAGGTGTTATACCATACGATACATTTGCGGGCTTTGGTGTAATGTCATACCAGATCACAGTGCCTGTATAATGGCACCAAACAGCGACGCTCCGGGACGAGTATCGTGGGGCGGGGTGATGGTGGCTGGCTGGGGATCCCACAAGCCACAGGGGTTATACCGGTATATTTCCGGGTGTAACCTAGTGGGGAACTGGTAACACTTGGGCTTTTATGGGTACATTGTTGTGTTGTACAGTATCTCATCCGAGGTGCTAACACGGATTCCTGCTCTAAGCAGATTCCACCTATTACAGGCTCACGCTCAAATGAACAATTTCTTGCACATGAAGCATCCTTCACTCTTTTAGAATCGGGATTGATGCAATATCGCTGGGCTATCCCCCTCCCCTACCGAGGACGAAAAGTGGGGGGGAATACCAAATTCTGGCTGAGGTCAACCATTCTTCACGAACTATCACTCGAAACACTGACGAATACCCCCGTATAAGAATTTCTGACTCGGTCAACGTACTCTCAAGGGACCCAACTGACCGCACCAACCCTTGGGCTGAGCCTTTTTTGCCCTCCTTCCTGTGGAAAAAGCCCGTTACCAGGTATCTGGGTTACTCAATTGGTTGAACGGGTGTGTCTCGGAGTTGAGGCCGGTATGTGGGTTTTGTTGTTATGCGGGAGACAGTGGCGCATGTGCTTTCGGAGTTCTTTTATTTCATATTGAATTCTTTCGGGAGGGAGGAGGAGGAGGAGATATACCATGTCGGTTTTGGGCTAATGGTCTGGATGCGGGGGTTGAATGTATGGGGGGGTTTGGTTGGAGAATTGGATCAAAAGTATAGAAGGATTTGGAGGGATGGTGTGAAAGTGGTATAGGAGGCTGTGAGTTTTTGGTTCGCTTCAGGGTGTATGTGTGTGCAGTCCCTGTATAATGTAGGCATGTTTGTGGATAGTACATGGATGTCTTGCGATGGAGCACCGTAGCGTAACGGTATTTTGGAAGGTTGATGCTGCTTACGGGGGGGAAGGGCGTGGGGTCTTGGCAGTTGACCCACTGTTTAGGCACAGGATGTGGTTCTACTGGAGCACATCTAGTACTTAAGCATGTGAAATTCAGCGCTAGCTAGTGCGTTACGCCCTGGCCTCGTTTCTGCCATGTGGAGTGGATGGTTGGGCAAAACTAAACGTCATGTGATGGTCAGTAGGTGTTCTTCTTCCCACTAGTTAGTGTTGGGCGTCCGGCGTGTCGTTTGGGAGGGGGAAGGAACTGCTAGAGTAGTGAAAACCAGGGTTGTGGTTGTTGTGTTTGGCTCATAGGTGCTAAGTTACAGGTTGAGGTGAACGAAACCCTGGAGGTGCCTGATAACTCGGCTGCATCGAATTGCCTTACAGTGGGTATGTACTAGCCTCCGGCGATAGCCAGATGCCTTATGCTTGGATTTCAAAAGGGGCCCCAGCCGTGAAAGGCGGAACCCTCTTTCACTATCAGCGGCAGGGCACGGATACCTAGATCTGGAGCTGGGGAATTGCTCTGCCGGGTACTTGAGTAGGTTCTGACTCCTGCTCCTTCCCTACCTGCTCATGTACTAGCCAAATCGTCTGGAGTGCAGTAAGGAGACCCTAAAGTACTTTATGAGAAGGGCATAGAAGACCCAAGCTCCATTTTCTTGCCAAGCCTGGGGGTTTTTGTGTCACTCGAGATCTATGATCACGCCAGCTCACTCTTGCTCTTGTGTAGCCTTTACTCCTATTCGGGATTCTTGTGCGCGAGAGGCACCAAGAAGGTAGTAGCGGATTTGGGCATACTTAGTCACGAGAGACCGAATGCTGAGTCTTGGGGATAGTTTGGGAGCCCGTGCGGGGACGGAGGGAGGTTCTGAAGGGAGTGTAATGGACTGGGTGGGGAATCGGGCCTTCCCAGCGTGTCATAGGGCTGATGGTAAATTGGATCTGATCGAGAGATAGAGGGGCCGCAAGGAGTTGCTGGGGGCACGGGATAATACCGGAATGGGAAATTTCTGAGGGGGATTTTTCTGTAACTCCTTGTGGCAATAGCATTTCAGCGGGTTCAAGTTACTCTCTAGTGGTATATTACCAATTCAAATTCGTAAATCCTCACATGACTTCGAGGGGTTTCGAAGGTGTAGGTTTCCGGGGAAGAGACTGCTTTAACTGGTTTGCATATGGGAACTTGCCACTTGGGATGTGATCTGAGACCAAGCTTACGTCAGGATGCAACCACCCACAATTCAAAAATCTTCAGGATGCTCAGAACACAACTCCAATTTTTAGGACGAGTTCTGATGCACCAACTAATCTTGAAAAAGCATTCTACTACACTACCTAATATTCTAGAAGAGTTCAGATCCACGACCACCTCTTCTAGAAATAAGTCAAGAGTCCTCCCTTTACCCACTATAGACCTGGATCACAATCTAGGATCTTATCAAGTTCATCTAAATAGACTCTGTTTGTATTTCTAATTGTACTAATTTAGATACATGCTTAGGCTTCTCCTCCAGGGTATACCAAATAGCTCAAAAGTCTAGAATAATCACCCCCGCTTCAGAAGACTCCAACTACATCGAAAATGGTCATATTGTTAGGCACATTGGAAGCCCATGTATGGAATACTGGAATCCAGTGGACAGACCTCCAAGCGCACAGACCCCTGCGCACAGACCTCAAAAATACGGCCATCATACCCCTGCGGTCCCGACATTGGCTAAACAGTATAATTACTGGTAGGATATCCGAAGGTCACGTATTTAACCCACACTGCCGTCATAGTTATTATTACTATATCATGGTTGCAAATCAACCTCTGTATCGTGATACGAGGGATGCGACTAAGAGGTTTTCAGTGATTTCTAGATAAGAGTTCGCGCTCTATCAGTACGAAGTCATACAGTGAAATTTGGTTGGTTGGTTAGGAAGTTATGGCACTTCAAAGATAGACCAACTAACATATGCAACAAGCTTCGTAAGAAGTAAGCATATGATTACCCGGCATGAGAAATCTTGATCAGAACATGAGCGAAAGGAACCACTGGTATGAGAGCAAGCCAGGCTGCATTAACAGACTAAGTTCATACAGCGCAGAGATCGAATGCAAGTAATTGGAAGAAAAATTAACTTAGCAAAGGATTTAGCTGAAGTGGTGTGCGAGTCTTCAGGGTCAAAGGATGTTGGAACATTCATAAAAACAAGACGGAGTCAGGAAAGTACTTCGCTAGTATAGGAGTAAGAAGTACTTTCAGAAATACTATAAGTAGACTGAGTCTCGCTGGGAAGTTAGAAGTATCATCAAGCACTGGAGAAGAGATCTTATCAATATAAAAAGTTATCACACTACAAATCTTTACCTTACTCAATTATCTTTTTATTTGCATCAATTACTTCTCACGAGAGATAGTTACCTACAAGCCTTCTTAGACAAATCTCCGAAGAATCCTACCTAGGCTTAGTCCGATATTAAAGTCCCACTATCGGCTACCCCTAACACATATGAAGATGTCCTTTCGGGTATGATAGGTAGAAAGGTGTAGAATAAGATTCTGAATAGGCTCCGCAATTGCAATTCAGATGCTGGCCGAATTTAGGTTTAAAGTCAGTATTTGCTGGAGGCCTAAAACTGCCTAGCACAAAGACTCCGCCTTTAGAAGTCTCTATAGCTCGATGGAACAGGGCCGGATGGAGTTGTTCTTTGGCCAGATGAAAGGTAGAAAGTCGTAGAACAACATAGCAAAGGGTATGACGATCGCACTTCAGACACTGACAGAATCTAGGTTTAAAGTCAGTGCTTACTAAACACCTCAAAATGCCTAGCATAAGGGTAACTCCACGAATAAAATTCCTGTGAGGACGAATCTTATACTAATAGGTAGGTGGTGTGGCATCTAGCATGGTGCAGGTGTCGGAGCTAGAATCACTAGAGTGGTTATGGACAACTCTTGTGGGGGTAGGATAGTGGGCCTGGTATGGTGATGAGAGTAAAGTGAGAAGAGTAGAGTCGCATTGTATTAATGGCGAAGTGCCTAGAAACTACAACAAAACATGCTCAGGATGACTTGATACAGAGTATTACTTGCATCAAGTTTCTAACTTGAGGGAGCTGGTAGTCATCAGCAAAAATAATACTTAGCGCTGGGAGTGCCCTGTGTGTCTGGCGCATTAGCAAAATGGATACGGCCCTCCTGGTCCACCAAGGGGGGTTATGGTCCCCATGGTGTACCCTGGTGCCCCCTGGTGCCACGTGGTCCGCTGTGGTCCACATTTTCAGTAAAATTTTGTGAAATTTGAATCAGGGCAGATCAGGGTGGACCAGGAGGACCACGGAGACCAAAACCCGCCTTGGTGGACCAGTAGGGTTCAGGAACTCCATGGACGCCCCTCCGACATTTTCCTGATGCGCACCTAGCGCACATAACATCAATCGCGAATCAGGATGCAACTACTAGTGCTCCCTAACTCAGGGCACACCTGGTGCAACAATTAATCTTCCAGATAGCACATGGCGCAACACTTAATCTTTCAGAACACATGAGGCACAACACTGAATCTTCCTGAACGCACCTGGCGCAACACTTAATCTTCCTGAACGGACCTGGCACAACACTACATCTTCAGGAGATAGAATCAAGGGTACCCCCTTTACCCGCTCCTGAGCTAGGTCACAGTACTGGCAAAGTAAAAAGGTCTCTTTGAGTAGTCTTCTGTGATATTTCTAATTCTACTAGTCTAGCTAAGTGATCTAAATACAGGTGTCATCTTTCTATAGTTCAGGCACTCCTGGGCTCTGGCACTCCCGGGTGCCTGGTTGGATCAGTAACATCATAAATATTCACCATGTAGGGATATGCCTTATACCGGCGTGTAGCAGGCATTGAGCCCAACAATCTCGAGAAAACAGAATTGAAATCCCTTTAGCGGTGGTGGAG
This sequence comes from Tuber microsphaerosporum, assembly GCA_003521225.1. Classification (NCBI taxonomy): domain Eukaryota; kingdom Fungi; phylum Ascomycota; class Pezizomycetes; order Pezizales; family Tuberaceae; genus Tuber; species Tuber microsphaerosporum. Next base: position 450 of record QOVD01002684.1, on the reverse strand, counting down.
CAATCTGCTATCGAGTAAAGTTCCGCCAGGTTGACACTTCCACAGCAGAGAGCCACTTCCTGAGTTTTAGTGTGAAATAGAAGTACCTTATTGTCACAAACCTGACTAAGCGACGAACATGGTTTCACATGACTCATGGTTATGAGTCATAGGTTTGTGATTTGTTTCACATGACTCGCACTTGCGATATCATCGTTATAATGTTATTGGTTGATGTTTCTCACATGACTATGATTGTGGTCATATGATGTATGACTTTCGCACATGACTCACATTACGAGTCATGGGTTTCACTCATGTGACGCGAGTTGCGCACATGACTGGTTATTTGGATTATGATTGGTTTAGGTATGTTGCGCAGCTGACTTGTTGGAAGTCAGATGATAGATTTTGCACATGACTGGCAAAGAATTATGAGGTTGTGTGACTCAAAGGGTATGAGTCACCAGG
>QOVD01002682.1:0-29444 GCA_003521225.1 Tuber microsphaerosporum | reverse complement strand
GGGGGGTGAGAAGAAGAAGAAGGTTTGAAGGATGTTGTGGGTGGGTGGGTGAGTGAGGGTATGATATATTTTATTGTTGTTTGTTGTTGGAGAACTTATAGATCTGACAGGTTACAGAACTATATTCCCGGTTCTCAATTCAATTCAAACTTGTACATTACAGTACGACTCCAAACGCCCGTTCATATGCCGTGATGTTATGGTTTATGCAATATCATACTCATACAATCCCCCCCGTCAATCAAATCTAATTACGCCCTTTAACTAAATCACGAGTTGAGTAAAGATGAAAGAAAAAAGAAAAAAGAAATCCATACAATCACCCAGCTAAACCCTCTCCCCAAACCTCTTCGCCCAATCCTCAAACACTTGCAATCCCTCTTTACTCACACTCGGTCTTATCGACTTAAGACTCGCTTCAAAGTCCTCGAACGTGATTGGTCTGATATCGTCCATTTGCATTTGCAGCAGTGCCTCGCCGAGGCTTCTGAGCGGGCCCATTGCCGCGTCTTTTGCTAGGGCGGTTATGTCTGAACCGGAGAAGCCTGTGATAATATTAACCGCAGCTCAAATCGGGTGTTATGGGGGTGGGGAAGGGGACAAACCACCCGTGAGCTCAATCAGCTTCTCCATGTCCCCATCGTCGAGATGATGTTTCTGATGTCCCAGAAGGTTCTGCAAGTGCTTTTTTCTCGTCTCGTCTTCGGGTAATGGTATATACTGCCGCCGGACGAACCGCCGGCGGGCGGCTTCGTCAATTGCCCAGGGTAAATTGGTTGCGGCGAGGACAAGCACTCTAGATGCGTCTCCCCCGGTAGTTTCCTTCCCCGCAGCAGCCTTCGCGAGGTCGGACCACTGAATCAAGAACTCAGTTTTGATTCTTCGGCTCGCTTCGTGCTCGCCGGAGCCGCTTCTTGAAGATAGCAGAGAGTCGATCTCGTCGACGAAGATGATGCTGGGTGCCATTTCCTTCGCAAGGGCGAAGAGTGCGCGGACGAGTTTTTCCGACTCGCCAAGCTACACTGAAAGTCAGTACTATTCAACAACTGGGCGAACATAGCACTTACATATTTAGACGTAAGTGAGGAGGCAGAAATGGAGAAGAACGTAGACTTGGATTCTGTCGCGACAGCTCTGGCAAGCATGGTTTTCCCAGTTCCCGGAGGCCCGAACAGGAGCATTCCCCGCGCAGGCTCTCGCAAGCCGCTAAATAGATCTGGTCGCAGAAATGGGTAGACCACCGCTTCCTTGAGGGCTAGCTTTGCGGCCTCCAACCCTGCAACGTCATCCCAATGAACTTCATCCCCCTTAACAACGATTTCATTCGCGACCTGCATTGCTGCATTCATATCCACTCCTTTACCAAGACTTTCTAAAGCCTTCGCTACTCGCTCATCAAGCGTATTCCCCATGGGAGGAGGCACCTCCTCTCCTCCAGTAGGCGTGATCGGTTTTTCTTCTTCTGGTGGTGGTGTCGGCGGAGCAGTTGACCTATCCTCTCCCTCAGATGCCGCCGGCGAGTGAATCGTGCTCCTGGAATTCACAACCGTGGGTGGTTTGTAATACTCTGAATCCGAATCCTCTTTGGGTTCCGGCGAGGGCGTAGGCATTATGGGTTTGGTATTATCTACATGAGAAAGCCTCTCAGACTTGATAGGCTTTGGGGGAACTCGCGGTGGGGGGGTTGGGGCGCTCTGGGCATCAGTGCGTGAGTGGCGAAATGCGTTTTCAGCAGGTGGCTGCAGGGCCTGCGGAAGCTCAGGATAAGGTAGATGCGAGCTGCGGATATTCTTGCTCGAAGGCGGGAAGTACCCGTGTGGGGGCGGTGCCGGAGGTGCGCTATCCTCCGGATACGGCGGCCCTCCCACCGGAAGTATAGAGCTGTGAGGGCGAGATCTAGTCCCGGACAAGCCAGCACGGGGCTGTACAGCAGGGGGTGGACCCGGCCGCCAGTTTACAGTAAATGTAGAAGCGTGTTGTACACACAATAAATCGTTCGTAGAAGCCGAAGCGACGAAGCTCTGTCGGATAGGTAGAGAGTCTGCAGACGGCTCCGTCATTGTTCGCGAAAGATGCGCACCTTCAGCTCGAGATAGTGAGCTCCAAGCCAGCGTGGCAGCCTTCGCAGCAGCTTCCGGACCGCCATTTACAATCCTTGAATCCGTCTTCTTCAGTTTGCTTGAGGGCCGCAGTGTAGATAGGAAAGCTCTTTTCCCAGGGCCCGGCGCCCTAGATAGTGACGAAGGGGCAATAGCATGCGGCGGGGTAGTAGCCCTCGAAGTAACTCGAACGGACGAAGAAACAGATACGGGCACTCTTCTCGGAGGAACCAGAGACGGAAGTGGAGGGGGAGGTATAAGTGAGATCGCCGGTTTAACATTCTTAGCTGGACCAGCAGCTTGTAGGTTCGACGTGGCCGGTTCCGCGTCTCTGGTTCTCCAGCCCTGTCCGTTATTCTCCGCCTCCACTCGGCTGATCAACAATGCTTGTAGCAGCCCCGATCGGTCCTGGCATTGATCCTGCATTTCTTTGAGCGACCTTAATAATGTACGCTCTGTTTCTGAGCGAGGGCGATATCCAGCGGGTTTGTGGCCTTGGAGTTGCCCAAGACACTCGCGCCAGCATCGTAAAGCTTCTACCTCATTTCCTTGACCTTCGTAGTAGATCTAACAACATCGAGTAAGCACAACCGGGAGCCAATGGACCACCCATGGGCCAGGTGAAGGAGGGTAGCAAGGAGGGGTAAAATACAGCTGTGGAGCGGGTGAGGTATGCTTGATCGTAGGTTTTCTGAAGGGCAGAATATGTCTTGGCCTTCATGATTGTTGAGATGAGATTGGTAGGTTGGAGCAAAATGAATGAAGCACGCTTGCTGCAGAGGTCGGCCACATTGAAACTTTGGAAGGAGGGAGGGAGCACCGGATTCTTGAAGGGGGGGGTATGCGCCTTCGTGCGGAGGCTGACTCAGCACTGTACCTATTTTCGCTTCCCGAGGGGGGTTTCAGCAACCGCCGGACCACCCGTTCCAAAGTAGTCACGACTGATCATTCGCTTAATGGCATTCCCTGTAACACTTATCACCCCAGAATGTTTTCCACCATCTACGAACATTCCACGTTGTCACATTACCGGTAATTCAGCTTCAGGATCGCATTCGATCTTTACGACGTCCAAAGCACGATTTCTAATTACCAAAAGTATCCCTTCTTATTGAAAAACTATCACGAGAGACGAACCGAAATAAGAACAAAATAAACAAGACCCCATAGGTTAGGATACATTCTTTAGCATCATGAATCAAAGCTAAACAAGCACCTCAAACACCTTCTGTATGCTGCAGGCAAAAACCACTAACTTTATCAATCGAGTGCAAGGGTCGACGGGAATAGACCGCGAGACGAAAAAAACCATCAGTAGGATCATCCAATGATCTAATTTACCTTAAAACCTTAAAGGCAGCCTATGCTGCGTTTTCGGCGTTAGCTTTCTCGGAAAGAGATGTGAGTTCTCCAACAAACGTCTGGCCCCAGAAAGAACTATACCATCGAATCAGCGTCAGGCACAGAATGTATACCAGCCCGCAGCCACTCACCTGGTGTACTTTGTCACGTATTCGTAAAGCTTTTTGTGGTTTGCTTCGCGCCGGTTGGGCGGCATCGTTATAGCCTCATGGATGGCATTTGCCAATTCTTCTGTATTCCATGGGTTCACCACGATGCTTCCACTCAAGCTCTGGGCAGCGCCAGTAAACTCCGACAAAATCATCACTCCGTGTCTCTTCTGCTGAGTTGCGATGTACTCGTAGGAAACCAAGTTCATACCGTCTCGAGTAGAACTAACAAGGCATACATCTGAAACTGCATAAAGAGATATCAATTCGTCGAAGTTGATACTCTTGTGCATAAAGTGGATAGGCATGAATTCAATCAAGCCTGAGTTTGTCAGCATCGGCACTCTCCTCGAATCGCTTGATATGGTTTAGCCTACCAAAGCGCCCATTTATACGCCCAACAAGCTCATTAACTACCGCGCGGAGATTTTGGTATTCTTCAACATCGCCCCGACTAGGTACTGCGACCTGGACCAAGACAACCTTTCCAATCCATTCAGGATGCTCGTCCAAAAAGACCTCCAACGCGTGAAGCTTCTGAGGGACACCTTTGATGTAATCCAACCGATCGACTCCAACAATCAGCTTGACGCCCTGAAATTTCTTCTCAAGCTGTGCAATCCTATCTTGGACCCATTGTTTCTGTAGACCCTCCTCGAACTTCTCGGGGTCAATTCCGATCGGGAATGCTCCAACCCTCCTCAGTTTACCCTCAAACTCTACACCAGCGGGTGTAGTAGTGAGACCTCTATAGACTTGTCAGTAAAATTATAATAATGCATTGACGGAATTGAGCTGACAAACAATATCCGAGTGCACGACGACAAAAAGTGTCGTGCGTAATCAAAGGTATGGAAACCCAATAAATCTGCTTCCAGGACATTCTCCAAAATCTCCTTTCTCACTGGCAATATTCGGTAGATTTCACTGCTGGGGAAAGGCGTATGTAGGAAGAAGCCAATCTTTAAATTCTTTACTCTATCACCCACAGCCTTCCTGAGCATAGCTGGGAGGAGCATGAGATGGTAGTCGTGTACCCAGACCAGATCGTCGTCCTTCACTGTCTTTGCGATAGTTTCAGCGAACAATTGATTCGCATCTCGGTACGCTACCCACGCGCCTTCGTCGAAGCTAATCTCGCCAGGATGGTAATGGAACAAGGGCCACAAGATTGAATCTATGAGAGAACGATTCTGGTTAGGGCTTGGGGTTATGGGTAACCCGAATTATGCTATTACTTACTGGAAAAGCCATTGTCTTAATTAAATAACAAGCCAAGTTAGCTAGCGCTCACGACATTGAGACCAATGTTTCTTACAATGCTTATCCGCCATCTCATCTGGAAGCCATACAGGGACAGCTTGATACTCCTCCGCTAGTTCCCGGGTAACCTTCTCCGCGTCATCTTCCGGAACCTCCATTCCCGGCCACCCAAACCATGAGAAGGTGGTATTTTTGGTCATACCCGAAAGCCCACTGACGAGTCCTCCGGAAGACATATTGTAAGAGTATTCGCCATCGTCCTTCTTCTTCAGCGAAATGGGAAGCCGGTTGCTGACCATTATCAAATTCGACTGAGACGTCATGATGAAGCAGAGTGATCCCGAGTGACTTTCCTTCTCTCTTCTAGACTAAGCCTCGAAATTGATTCCGGGCGAGGAGCTACTTTCCAGACAGCTGTAGGAAGAGTAGGGGGGCCAGTGGCCTCTTATGGAACTGCAGGCTACTGCTAATTGCGACGATGGAGGGGTTTATGCACAAAAGCCTATTGGTGGGGACAGGAGAAGCGTGAATGAGCTAATTTTCCTGTCAATTACTTTGAATTCCGGCAACTGGCAGCAAAAATTCGGGAAAAGAAATGGGAGAAAATGGATGGAAAAATCAATTGGATGAACAAGGGCTATTTGTCTCCGAGTAAATACGGCAACTCACAGAGGGGCTAGCGCAAGGTGAGACCGGGGACCGAGCAAGGGGGCGTGCAGTGGGTAGGAGTGATATTATGAGGAAGGGGAAAGGCGGGAGGGAGGAAAGGGAAGCTATAGTAGGGTGCGGATGACCTCGAAGAGGCATATTCCCGACAAACAACAAATCACGCGCCAGAGCGAGTGCAGAGAAATTCCAGGAAAAAAAGACAAATGACACCCACTGGCAGACAAATGTCAAACAATTGTTCGTTGAACATGTATGGATGCAACATACCGGTGTTTTTAGTGTTCTCTGTGTAAGCTGATTGGCAAGGTGGTGTAGGTTGTGGTGAAGTGGAAAAGGGGAAGAAGGGAAGAAGGAAAGAAAGAAGTGAGGGACGGAGAAATATAATGAGGGTATGATGACGACAAATGTTTGTCTGGCCAGTTATTATACCGTGCTGTAGAGGGTTGTTGAGCTCTTGCGTCATGAGCCATCATTCCGGCCTAACCTCTGCCTATCCCTGCCAAGCTGTGTAGTACGAGTACGGTACCAGGCACGGGTGTATCCTCAATGCTCAGGTACTCGAGTAACTTTACCTCTTGTCGGGGACGTGCACTAACTTATATAGCACAACTGCTCCAACCTACAAGTGCGGTATTATAGCCCAACCTTGCTCTCCTTGCCCTGAGCTTAAAATAGCGCCAACGGAGGAATGTCGGAGAGCCAGGCGCAGCGTCCAATAGAGAGTTTGCGCAAGGAGACCTAAGTGGCAGGAAAACAGGTTATTTTCTGTTAACCTAAAAGTCTTGGACACCTAGGTGGGTAGTGAGACCTGGAAGAAGTGTGAAGAAATCACATCGCTGCAGATCAACAGCACAGCTCTCTTTTTACATTTTATTAAAATATTTTAGCCATGATAATATTGGGCACTGAGTAGCAGATTATCACCCTTTTTATAGCAGTCGGTAATGTTAGTGCCCAACTTGTGTAGCTGAGAATCCTAATTCGAGCAGGGAATGAATTTGAAGACAACGCGATACTACCCTACTCAATCCCCATCTTCTTGCTACCAGGCCACCTACACCTATTGCGCAAACTCATTCTTGGACCTAGGTCCATTTCCTATTAACCGCCACCTAGGTCCCCATGCGCAAACTCTCTAATACTCCTACGATAGTCTATTACTAAACTTCCTTGGCGCACCATCATTACTCGAGCAGTAGATCCTGCCAAGCCCCATAAAACAAGGTCAGGAACCGTGCACAGTACGAGTATTTCGAGGACTCTCTTGCGTATTTATGTTACCGACATAAAATACCCCACCAACAACCATTCCCAATTCCTCTCTGCTGTATGATACTCCCCAAGCAGAACAAAACCTTATCCACAGAACAGAAACTTCATCCAGCCTCGCTAGACCGCAAATACCATATCGTATTACGTACAGTACGCTTCTCCCCCATCTCGAAACGCTCCACAGCCGGCAATAAAGTTCCTATCCAATCCAATGCCATGTCTACTCCACCGTGCGCGCGCCAAGCCACTCAACTCAACTCGACGTTATCACTCAACCAACCAACTTCTTATCGATAACCGCTTATCGGATAAGTTAAGTCAGCCCATGCCAAGCTGTCCCGCTCGATTTCCGAGCGGAGCGATTTTCAGGAACAATCAGATTATTCCCCCAATAAATAAATACACTTGCCGTAATATGCTTGTACAGTACGGTATCACCCCTCCACCCCCGCATGGGAAAACCTCTTGCGATTCGTTCCTCCCTTTCGTCGGCCCGGGATACGGTACGGTAGGTTTAGTTGACAAGTCGACAGGATTGCGTACCGTATGCCAATTGATGGGATCTATCCAACATGTTCCTGATATTATGCAGTGATAGGAGAACAACTAACTAACCTCAAAACCTTTTTGTCTCTGAATCTGCAGGAGTTTTTCACGGTATCATGTATACCCCAGAGATGCTCGGCCGTCAGAGAGGGAGGGAGGGAAGGGCAAACATGATATGTTCCTTTTACTGTTTTATTCTCAGCTTAGGGGTTACGGCTACCATAGGCCGCCTTTACGCCGAGCACGATATCACTTGGGTGCTGCAAGGATTTTATGATACAGTTAGGAAATCTTACCGGGGGACTGTGGTAGGAATATGGGGCTATCCAAGAGTACCGGTACCCGTACTCGAGCACAGTACGCTTACCAATTAATCATGTATTCCCAACTCGCATATACGCAGCGATAGGGCACAAGGAGAACTATTTTTCGCAGTGGTATGATAACCTTTCCCCGCTTCATTCTATTCCAAACCCATTGACTAAATACACGACATGATACACGAGGAAATAAAATAAAATAAAATCCCAGTTCCATTCTCCAAGTTTGACCCGTGACGCAAAGAAATAACGAAAAAAAAATAATGGCATCCCCTCTCACAACCTTTTCCAGACATATCATGATTTGTCCCAGCCGACCAAGCCTCATATTTCACCCATTGTCGTAAGAGAAAAAAGATCCGGAGGAAACATAAAAGGAAAGAAAAGAAAAAAAACCACCGTAGAAATAGGGTATCGTTACATGAAGGGTAGAAGGGGGATCGAAAAAATCAAAAACACAGAATCAATCACATTATCTCACTCCCCTCATGTCTGGCCTGCAAGAGAGGTTTGATCGACCGAAGCCACCCAAGTTAACCCGAATAATGGGCTTTTAAGAACGAAGGAAATGGAGGTAAAAAAAAGGGGAGGAGGGGATATTATATGCTCGCTAAAAAACAATATTCATGAAAATCGTGCGTCGTTTCCCACTACCTTCGCCAATTTTTGACTTTCTCGATTTTTTTTCTCTTGATATTTGACCCAAGCACTCTCACTCTCCAGACCGTTTTCTCGGGCTCGCAATTTAATGCATAAATCTCTATTGTTCGGGCCCCGAGAATGAGCTCCACCTCCTGCCGTTCAAGAAATTGCTGTTTAAAACTCTTCGGCATCTGTGAGTTTCTCGACCAAATGCATTGATAGAATCCTGTAGTAGGGTTAGTACTTGCGCTAAGAGCAAAAGGGTCAATAGGAGGACTGACATAACAAGTAAACCGATCGTGACGATGATTAGCAGTGCGAACCCAAACCAGCCTAATACCATTGCTGTTACCCCAACCCCTGTTGATACCGAACCGTTTTCTAAGTTTTCTGCAATTGTCGCTGCAGCCACACTTGCTGTGTGCTGCCATAGGACGGATACGAGGACGAAGATGGCGGCAACAAAGACAACAGCGAGCGCAATTTGAGAGACCGCACGACTGGGAAGACGTCTCCTTTCGGGCCCTCCTTCATATTCTTCTTCATAACCAGGGAAAGTAGCTAGTAGGAGTAGGGTAACAGCAGCGAGAATGATAGCAATGATCCTGATAACCGATTAGTACATATACTTCTCTTTTGTATATAGATGGGCCATCTACAAGAGATAGGGGAAGACGATGCTTTCCCGGAAAGTCTGGGCTACCCAGATGAGATTCAATGGATCTTGATCCACGGAAACCTGAGCAGCGAGAGAAGACGCATTTGCACTGCATAACCAGGATCCGGTGGAGGGATTGATGCAGATACCGAAATACCTAATCCCAGAAATTAGCCGCCGTTGCAAACTCCTGGAGAGGCCTGATACCCACCCTACTCGAGCCTCTAACGCTGCATCACCGACGATGTTCCCAATGGCACGGGTAGCACCTGGATCAACTTGTGCCGGATCAAATTCGGGTGCCGTCTTATGATACCACATGTTTATCAGAAATATCGAGGGGATTAATGGACTCGAAGAAGAGCATCCTGCCAGTAATAACGCTGCACACACGTCAGTTCACCAGTTCCGTTTCGAAGAGCTGTATCCCAGTTCCGAAAGGTGTCCGCCATCAGACATTTTGCAACTTACACAGTAGGATTATAGCAATCAAGATCAGTACCATGAGGACATGGTGGTATGCGAGGAAAGGAACAAGCCCTGGATAGGCGTTAGCACAAGACTTTCTCCAACCCGTGGAATGCCGCTGTTCCTGTAGAACAGAGCGGAATAGGCGACCGGATATGCCGCAACGTACTCTCAAAGCCAAACACAAATCTGATCCTCCTTTCCAGCGCCATTTCTTGTTCGACTACCGGCAGACGTAGAGAATGATGGAATGCACGGTGAAGGAATTCGACGAAAGGCTGCTGGAATCGTTGAAAAGGACAGCCCTCGGAATTTGACGAGTGATGCGGCGAGACGGAGAGAGAGCGTAGGTGTCGTCAAATTCTGTGCAAGATCGTTAAGACAAACGATTGTGGGTTTACCTGCCGGAAATGTGTAGGTTCGAGTGCGGTATGGGACTGATTGCGAGATGGAATGAGTGGGAGGTGTGGAAAGGTTGGGAGGGTGTGTGGGAAGTAGCGAAAAGAGGAGGCTGGAGGATGATAGGGCAGTCTGCACAATTTAGGAAATCCAGGCAAAAAGAGAGGGCGGGGATCAGCCATAAACACATGGTTGCTACAGCAATGCGACACTATCTTAGCCAATCAACCGGCCACGTCACTCCCCCAAACCTGGCACCAGCCACCTCGACAACAGGGGACCAGCCACCAAAGAGGGAAAGAGACGGGGGGAAGCACCAAAAAGTAAATTTACCCTCATTTTTTAACTTTTGATCTTCACAGTTCTTGGGCGCATCTGTCATCTGTTCCCCTGTCCAGATTCCGCTTGCCAAGGATTGGGCTTGGCGTTTGAATCACAAAGTATTTTTAGTCTCTAATTATTGGAGGTAAAGTCATATATCCAAAGGATTCAAAGAGAATTCAAAAAACTCCGAGGCACCGATACAATACTAGAACTCTCTCGTTGAAGTTTAGGACGCAACTCCTGGGGAGACGGTGCCGTGCCACAGCTTGATTACTGTTCTAAGGTTGCGGGGTATTTGGGGATTACGCGTATGATATTATGCTATCACCAGAATTTGAAGGGCAAACCACGTATTCTGCAGCATCTATTGTCAGGGAAAAGGGGTACGCTCGGCATCATTTGGTGTTGCTGATTCTTTTCGCTAGGGGCACCGGATTGGGTCGGAGAGGCTGATAACGATACCACTACCACGATCATATCCATACTGGCACTGGTATCACAAAACATTATGGTGATGTGGTTTACGGTATCATACGGCACATGAGTCTGGAATGTGAGACACCACTGGTCAGCACTCGAGCACCGTACTGTACTCGAGTAGGCTGTAGCAATGAGCAGGAGTAATAGCCATCACTGCAGCAGCATCGAATCATCAATCGCAGAAGACTTCTAGAAGATCTATAGTACCTGTAGGTTGTAGATGCCGGGAACATGATTCGATAATATAGGCACCTGCACAATGATTGTTTCACCGTTGCCAGAACCGAAAGGGATAAAGTGCTCAAGGAAGAATAAAAATTCCGAGCCAAGCCAAAGATCGTTTTGTTCGTGCTTGATCAGATGTTAGCTTGCTTGCCGCTTTCAAAATGCCTCCGGAAATCTTGGCAGGTTTTTGACCTGAGAAGCGCCAAGAGTTCTGGGTCTTTCCGAAAATGGCAAGTGCATCGTACATAAGCCGGGGACCCCTCCACACATGTCCAATTTTTTTTCATTTTTCCTTGGTCCACCCCCACCATCCATTCGATTGCAGCAAACCTCATCCGAACTCCCATCAAAAACAAATATTCATAATGTTTTATGCTAGAGCAGCCTCTCGCTTCTGCCGGGCCCCTTCCGCTAGATGTTTCCTCTCGCGTTCAATTTCTACTGCTAGGCCTCAAGCCTCGGCTTTCCGGCCCATTTTGGCTGGGCAACGCCCCTGTCTTGCTGCCCGGTTTTCTACTTCATTTACTCGTTTCGAGAAATTGGGACAAGGTATGGATTGCGATTGGGCTTTGGCCCCGTAACCTTCTGGACAGAATCATCTCATTTACTCATAATCATAGTTGACGAGGAATTGGCGTTAAAACTCCAGACCGAGATTGACCTCGAAATGACCAAAGAAGATGAACTCGAGTACCCATTGAGTGTAAAGGAGTATTTGGAGACTGGCCAATTTCAGGTGCCTTCCCTCCTCTGTTCTGCGTGAGTTCTTGAGTCTGACAGATTTCCCCTTAGATTATCGATAAACCAGGCCAGGAAGAGGTCCAGCTCATCCGCAAGTTCGGAGATGAGACGTGAGTTTTCTTCACCTCCGTTTCCTTTCTCGAGAGTGATCCCTATTGACTATGCGTTAGTATCCGTGTTGAATTCTCGATTTCAGATCTCACTGCTCTTTCGAACGAAGGCCTCACTGACGATGCTTTCTACGACGAGAACCTAGGGGGGGGTGATCCTAATGCATCACCTTCGCTATCTAAAAGTGCCCAATCCAGGGCTGCTCAAGATGAGGGAAGAACCTCGGCAACCAGCGATGCGGACGGTGACGAATACGACGATGAGCCAGACCCAAGCTTCCCCGCGCGGGTAAATGTTACGATTGGAAAGGTCGACACCGCAGATTGCTTTTGAACTGGGTTACACTTACTGACTTTTCTGACAGCCAAACTTGGGTGCACTCCAAATCGAGGCGATTGCTCAGGATGGAATGATTGTCATTGACAATGTATTTTACCACAAGTCTGCCGAACTTGCCAATGCTCAGACTGCTGAGGCCGATTGGGAGAGGAGGGGTATCTATGCTGGCCCTCCATTTGGTAATTTGGATGAAGACCTGCAAGTCCTGCTGGAGAGGTATCTCGATGAAAGAGGAATCAACACCGCTTTGGCACTCTTTGTTCCCGACTACATTGACTACAAGGAGCAGAGGGAATATGTTCAGTGGTTAGAAAGTAAGTTGGATTTGTTCCAGAAAATATTTTACGTGACGGAGAACTGACGTGACCCTATAGATGTCCACAATTTCGTTGCGAAATAAGGGTTTCTCTCATGTTCCCACCTGGCTTTCCAAACCTAATTGTATAGTAGCTATCGCAAAGTGATGAGAAAAAATTTCACTTGTTACTCCTCTCCGTGCCCGTGATTGGGAAAATAGAACAGAATATTTTAATTTGTGGCAAAAATATGATTGGTTCAAGATTATTAACATGAGTGATTTCAAACTAAGGGTACAATGGGTACTGGAAAATGAAGGGCGCTAAATAGTTTCTTCGTTGGCCGCTCTCGGGCCGATGCCCGAGGCAAGCCCTCTGGCCAGACTTGCCCAGTTAAGGCCTCCAAGCTCCGGCTCGTTCTGATAGCGAGCAGATTTTGCAGCTGCCCACGCTTCATCCAGCTGCCCTTGATGCATCTGTTTAATTATCAAGGTATCCTGAGCAGCCGGAAGATTGGAATGGCAAATGTGATCTTCAAACATCTGTTGCTCTTTGGGGGTGAATGGCAAGTTGATAAGTTTCAGAGCATTAACCTCTTTGCGAACTGTGAGGCAATGGTCGATAAGACTGATGAACAACTCATGCTGTAAAGATTCCGGAACTGTTCGTTGGTAGAGAAAGGCCGATTCAATAGAGGTAGCTTTGAGAGCGGTGAAGTAATCTCTTATTGAGTCGTCTGTGTTCAGTTTTGTCTGCGTCGCTTGAACGAAAGTGGTAGCAAGCCGTGGGCCCAGAGTAGGCCCAGCATGATGGATGAGGGCAGAAAGTATCTTGTGAGGATTAATGGGTGTGACGGCGGGTTCGGCCAAGTGCGTTATAGCCTCCTAGAGCGCGATTGTGAGAGCCAAACCTTTGTAGCAAGCGGGGAAGGAGCATACCTCAAACCTGAAATTATCCAAGGCCCAGAGACCATCCATCAAGGTGCAAAAGTTTGGCTGAACCAAAGCTTTCCGAGAGTAGCTTCCAGCGTCATCACTGCCGGGATGTGCGTAATCGAAATCCTTCTTGAGATAATATATGAAAGAGTCTCTCTTCAGTTTATCCAATTCTTCCTTCTCCATGATAGTGGTGACAAGCGCTCGTAAGGCGGCTACGTTCTTCGGCGGGTACAGTCGGTCGACTGGAGGGTTGATGTGTTATTATTATTATTGTCACAATTGAGGAATTAGCCCCGGAGGGGAAAACCAAGGAACTGAATACTTACCATCTTCAATACGCGCTATTTCCCTGAGAACATAATCAAAGAACAGACTCCCGTCAAGTAAACTCCGATGTCGCGCAATTTGGCTAATACGATCCCTGGTGTAGGGGAATTTCTTATCATCGGGAAAGATGGAACGGTAAATAGCGAGGGAGCTTCGATCAAGATCCATGGTAAAGTTTCTGGGTTATGGGGATTGAAAGTTCCGAGAAAGTGATGATCAACGGGTTCGCGAAGGAGATGAAGGAAGCGCCCATGTGTTAGTTTAAACTGTGGAAGGAAAGGACGCGCGCGCCTGGAAATGATGAGTAAGTTTCTGAGTGAAAACAAGCTTTTTGGAGTCAAGGATTATCCGCATGGAGGCTGAAAGGTTGTTGCCAAGCCGTGGAGTCCCTGTTGGACAAAAAGCTCTTCCACAGAGCACGGTACAAGTACTATCCGGTAGCGGAAGCCTTAAACCAGAGCACCGGCCTGTTCCAATTTGCTTGGCAAACCATGTTCATTTGCGCCCTAATGCGGTGAAGACTCAATTCTTTTGGCTTTCTTGGGCTATTAGCCATGTCTCTTGGCAGTTTGAACGGCAAATAACTGTGGTGTAACATCTAGTTTGGCTCTACCCTAAATTTAAATCCCTATAGCTTGCCCAAGAGCTAATATATTTAAAAGCCCTTTCCATTTTCTGAATCTCCAGCTTATTTTCTATCAGGGAATAAATAGGGAATAAAAATAAAAGTCCTCGCTGAGGAGCCTTAGCAATTTGAAGTTGGGCATTTTCGGGCTTGATGGTGCCCCCGGTTAAAGGTTTTCCTCACCATCCCGGTATAAGGGCTTGTGTTGACTCTACGATAGCTTGTCACGGGTTAAGGGACTTTGTTTCCCTTGCAGAGCCTCAACTCTTCAACTCCTACGTTACTGTACTCGATAAAAACTCCAACGCCGCCTCGGAAACCATACTCACCACAACATCTCCACAATTCCACGCGTCGAAAAATTGACTTCCATCACCTAAAGGCGTGTCGTCTGCATCGTTACACTCGGAATGTCACAAGTTTGCAGATACTACCAGCGGGGCAACTGTAAATTTGGTTCCAACTGCAATTTTCTGCACCCGGGCGCCACTACCTCGGCCCCTAACGCTTTTGGTGGAGCTCGTAATGGTTTGTTCTACTCCAATTATTTGTCGCCGATATCCTTGTCTTCCCCCACCCTTCTCAGGCTGACTATTTTTCTGCAGGTTTCGGTGGTGGAGGCACCCAAACAAAGCTAACGGACGGGTGGGCTCCCTTTTCCCTTCCCTTTTCTTCCACCAACATTATTTCTCCCCTCCACTTCGATTTACTGCATAGGTCATCGCAACACCTCGGAGAGATCACAGATCGTTCGAGGCGGAGGAACTGAAAGAAGGATTGATTTCTATTCTTGTGATCAAATGAAAGTCTGGTTAAGCTATGGGGCTGACCGAAAATTCTAGATTCACCCTCCCCAGCGCGGATACGATTAGGTTAGATCTTCACGAACGGCCTACCTGGTACCTGTCTAGCTATGCTCCCAGCAAGGATTCACCTGCTCAGTTGATCGATGGGAAAGATATCTCCCCGGAAGAAGCGCGTTTTATGGCCTACAGGTTGCGAGCTGAAGGGGTTCCACAGGCATATGTACGGAGCTGGCATTTTCTAACTATCACGCTGGCTAAAGCTGACTGAACTCTAGGAGGCAGAGTGGAATAGATTGACGAGCGAAGCTTCATCACAGATCAGAAATATACTAGATAACATTCCGGGTGCTATTGAATTTCTCAAGAATGCGCAAGGCACGCCATCAAGATACAACTCGGCTCAGGCTTCCAGCCAGCAGCAGGCTTCGCCATTTGGTGATCGGGTGAGTATCACGACGTCGACTTTATGAGCTGCCTTTTCCCGGACCGTACTAACCGAAGTAGAATCCACAGCAAGGTATGGGTGCTGGCTCGGGCTCATCTCAAGCATCACCATCCCCTTTTGGTCAAGTTCAGCAACCTCAGTCTACTTCAGGTTTCACTTCCGCATTTTCCACGCCTGGTTTTGGAGCCCGACCCACCCCAGCGTTTGGTCAAAGTCCATTCGGACAGCAGGTGGCACAGCAAACCGCACAGCAAACCGCACAGCAGCCGGCAGCGTCAGCGGCGCCGGCATTTGGGCAACCAGCTTTTGGGGCCCCATCGCAACCACAGAGCGCATTTGGTAGACCAGCGTTTGGGCAGCCAGCGTTTGGGCAACCGGCCTTCGGTCAGTCCTCGTCTTTGGGATCGCAGCCTTCACCCTTTGCCGCAGCAGCTTCAAACGCTACCCCAACCCCGTCATCGGCTTTTGGTCAGTCCGGCACTCAGGCAACGCCTACTTTTGGTCAGCCGGCATTCGGAGCGTCCAGTGGGCCAAAACCGACCTTCGGCCAACCAGCATTTGGACAGTCTACCTTCTCCCAAACCCAGTCGTCGCCTTTTGCAGCTGCTGCGGCCAGTCCATTTGCTCAAGTAGCCGGATCATCCACGGCTACTCCATTCAGTCAAATTACTCCTACACCAGCGTTCGGCCAACCCACACAATCTCAGACTGCCTCACCTGCGAACCCATTCGGATCGCCACCTCAACCTCAAGGCGCCGCGAACCCGTTCCAACAAGCTCAAGCAGCTCAAGCCAGTACATCACCATTCTCAAGCGCAAACCCCTTCCAACAAAGTCAGCAGCAGCAGCAAGCTACAAGCACCCCCTTCTCACAAGCACCCCAGGGGCCAGCCCAAGCCCCCACCTCCTCGCCATTTGGTCAACCAACCCAGCCTGTAAACACCTTTGGCTCACCAGCCCCGCAGTCATCGCCCTTCAGTGCACAAAACCCCTTTCAGAGTGCCCGACAGGAGCAAGCTTCTTCTTCTTCTTCCGCTCTGCAGACGCACGAGATGAACCCGCAACTTCGCGAGCAGCAAAAGACCAAGAAGTGGGATGATCCGGTTATTGAGTACACATCCGAGGAGCAGACTATGTTTTCTGCCGGTTCGTTTGTGCTTGGACAGGTGCCTACGGTCGCGCCTAGTCGCAATATGTGTTGGGGTTGAATAGTTTTCGCCGCGTTTGTTTTCTTCGCAGTGTTTTTTTTTTTTTTTTTCTTGCCCAATGTGTTACGGTTAATGAGCCTAATGTTTTCTTTTCTTAGTCTCAGAATGGGTGAATAGGAGGTTTTCTTGGGAGATTCAAGTCGTACAGTTTTATGTGAAATACTCTAGGATATCCAACCATTAAATTTTGGTGTTGCTGAATTGCAGAGATATAATCATGCGATCTCACTCAAAAAATTTGTTTATCAGGTTTCGAGAGTTAGCCGTGCTGTACCGGGAATCATGAACTCATTCTGCGTGTATTATGCATTGAGGTCTATGTACAGTCTTATTCCAAAAGTCCCCGCACCCTTCCTTGTACCCTAAGGACAACACCAATTCACAACAACATGACTACATCATTTTTTAATACTTTTTTTCTGATATCCTCCTAGGAACACTATAAACCTTTATCGCAATTTATTTCACTGAATAATAGAGGGAGCAGGTTAGAGAGGCCTTTTTCCAAGGCTAGTGGTACTTGGAAGGGTGCGAGAACTTTTGGAATGAGGCTGTACACTTGAGGGTTCGATAGCGTTATCGTTGTGCTCAGCTAGCTCTATTAGATTTTTTCCCTATTGATCGTAGGGAACCAGTTGCTTGCAGTTTGCATACGGTAGTTAGAAGTGCACAGCTGGTGGTACCCGACACAGAGATTGGACGCAATGTCCTAAACGAGATTGTCATAAGCCGTGAATGTTGTGTCGTAGTACTGGTATAATACTCTTCTGTTAACGGTATACTAGTACACTTATCAATTGCAGATTCCTGACGGCCTTCAGCCTTACAGTGCACTTGTATGATAATCCATAACCCCCGTCCTGCTCGCAGCTGAACCTACCTTTTTTTTCTTCTTTCTTCACATCATTCACCATTGACATTCCCGTTGTGACCATTTCTCTGGGCTCACCCACCAAGGGATTCCGTCCTCAGTTATTAGTATGATACCTGTGTTCACAATTCTCGCTCCCCCCCCCCCGAGGACTTTTATGTGTCTATCTATCTATCTAAATCCGCCTATCATACTACCAGGATGATAACCATTCGCTTCTGTTGCTAATATGACGTGAGATATAATACCTTGCTGGTGAGTCGTTAAGAAGAAAGAGCTGACCAACGCCTGTGCAACTATAATAGTAGGAGACTACAGTAGACCAGTAGTTCCAATTATCTTCTCTAAATGAGTTATCAATTAATTAATTAGTCACGTGGGGTAGTGAGTAAAGACGGAAGTTTCTACTCGAGGGGAACGGAGTTAGTGTGTGTGTGGGGGGTGGGGGGTTATAATCCAACTCTGAATTAGAGGACTTAAGTAAAGTCTACAATTAATAGGGGCTAAGTTAGTAGTAGTAGAAGAAGAAGAAGAAGGGAAAAATAGTCCAAGTCGAGGGCTATGATACAAAAAGTTGTTTTTTTCCCTCCTTTTGACTTTTTTGGGAAGGAAATGAGTGAGTTTGCTTCGTGAGGTGTGGGTATTTACAACTTAGCTACACTTTTCATGGCTACACTTCTTCTTGGAAGAGTTAGGTATCGTATATTATGAATAGTTACTACTATGAAGGGGAAGATTTATGTTCCGTCCGTTCAGGGTCGTGATGATCGTACATAGCAAGGCTGAACCTCTGCTTGCTGGAACTTTACCCCGGGACGTTATTATTCGAAGCAATACCAGGGTTCGCTCACTCACTCACGAGATTTATGGTGAGGGAGGGAGGAGAGGTTGTTGGTAAACGCGATTCGGGCTCTCTTTCCTTCACAAAAGATCACTCGTTTTAGTCCCCTCCATACCTGGCCAAGTCGGAGATAAATAAATCCTAGTATGATATAGGATTATGATAAATGCTTTGATAATATATACTTGCATCACTCTATTCAGCGTTATGAGTGTGTGTGAGGGTCCTAATCTGACCAGACTGGAATACGGCATATCACACCTTTGCGCAATCCTTTCTGTCTTTCGCCACGTTGCCGTTAATCTATCTAGTTCAACCAGCTAGCGAACCATTTTTCATATATATAAATTAGCCATTATGCTAGAGTGGGCGGGTGTGATACCCTTCTGAGAATTAGGGGATATTATCACTAGTAAGTAAACAGTGGCTAATACTTATGGGCTTGTTTCTTTCTTTCTTGGGGACTTGTTTTGCTCCTGGTGCTCACTGTGGGACTGTGAGGCGCCCTTGACCACATCCCGGGAGAATCGCTGTGCCGCTGGATGCCTCGTTAAGGTAAGGTTGCCTGGACTCAATAAAACAAAAATGTCATGACTCCGTGTTTGGCGCGTCGGGGTGCGTGGGCTGTGGTCAGTCGCCTTGTGTATCCTCCCTCTATTTTAAATGAATAGAAAGCTGGCTACACCTGATATAGCAGGACCAGCCCGCAATGATTTATCTATCAAGAGAAATAGGAGGGTGGTTGGAGCATAAATGTATATCAGACTTCATCCAAAGAGTTTAAACATCGACACTCTTGGGAGTATAACGTTGAGGAAATACCTGAAAAAGGGAGGAAAGAAATAAAGGGCCTGAAGAATTGTTTTTGGGCATATATGTGGCAGGGGAAGGAAGGTGATGGCTGCCATGATAGTAGGGGAGAGGTGAAAGGAAGTATCTATTGGTGCTTTCTACGAAAAGAAGAGAGGATTTTGAGTCATGAAATCAGTTTAAGTGTTCAGGGCCTGAAGTCAACTTTATGGTTTGTATTATGATATTATGGTATCATACGAGTGGTAAGATTATTGGAGAAATCACGCGATATCATTCGGGGTGCCTTTGTACGGCGGCAAACTTAGGCTAGATTGTCATACAATACAGAGGGCTAGAGTGAATGAGTATGAGGGAAGAGGTTGGAAATCGATTTCAGATAGCTGAACTACCCCCCCGGGATTCCTGGTTTCCGTAAGTTACTCTCCCCCCTTGTCCGCAACATCTCGGGATTAGCGCACATAGTTTAGGGAGCCTAGGATGGTTGGGTATTGTCCACCTTGATCTGAATTCGGACAAGTAACGGATTATTATCTAAGAACCCATTTGTATGAGGGCACTCATTCCTTGAGAGGAATTTTATTACTGTTGCGAGCTTGTCAAAGGGAA
This sequence comes from Tuber microsphaerosporum, assembly GCA_003521225.1. Taxonomy (NCBI): domain Eukaryota; kingdom Fungi; phylum Ascomycota; class Pezizomycetes; order Pezizales; family Tuberaceae; genus Tuber; species Tuber microsphaerosporum. The sequence continues at coordinate 9,601 of QOVD01002682.1, read as the reverse complement.
ACTAATTCTACCTCCCGTTCGTCCGCAGTATGTACAAACCCCTCTCCCCGTGATTCAACTACCGGAACTACCTAAATAACTTACTGCTCTTAATACTGCTTAGCATATCAACTCTATCTTGCTACGAAACTGGGATGTCTGGCTTGGCTATGAAGCGGCCGAGTTGAGAGATGCCATAGACGGTCACTCGTCGTCTGAGGGCCGGTACTGCCTTTACTGTGTGATTGATCCTCGAATCGGCTAGAAGGAAGGCATCTTAGTCCCCTCCTGTACCGGCAATGTAAAGCCGCAAGGCTATTTCAAAATGTCGTGCATAAGGGCGCCGACTGACCCACAAGGAAATCAAGGGCAACTACTAACTATTATAGTGTACATGAGATGTTCCCACAACTCACGATCTATCATTTTGGGGGAAGAAGGGAAAAAAAAGAAAAAGAAAAAGAAAAAAATCCTATTTCCGCCCATGAACCCAAGCGCAAATCAAGTCAAAAGCTATAAAACCAAACCAGCCCCCCCTCCTTCCCCATTGTCAAAGTAAATGATAACACCATAATCCCACCGGTTCTCCGAATTATTATAATATTGGTGTTCCCTTTCTGTTACCCACACAAACTAAACGAATAGGACCGCCTTACCACTGGCAGTCCCACCAGCAATCCAATCCCGGGTCGGGTGGAATTGGGCTGCCGCGGGAACAGCTGTAAAGCTCTCATTTGAGAGCTGGGCTAGTTGCTCGCCGTTCTCGGAGTAGACGTCTAGGAATCGGTTCATATTTGCTATGACGAACTTTTGTTGTCCGTTGGGGGGCGCTTGCTGCCATTGGGCACGAAGGATGGTAACCCATCTATAGCGTGTTAGCACAAACTAACAAGGAAATGGGGAGGAGAAAGAACATGCCTGCCAGTCTGATTATTGTGATTAATAGTTACATCTGGTTGGACTGTTCCAAAATTGCTGGTAGGACCCCACTTAACGGCGTCAGGAAATTTATAGATCTTAATAGTGTTGTCAAAGGAGGTTGTCGCTAGGCTTCCGTTTGACGACCAGAGGGCACAACTGACGCTTAGTCTGCTGGAATGCTCAGCTACTAATGCGAGGGTTCGGTATTCGGAGGTTTTGACAACTTTTCGAAGGTCCCAGATTTTGAGGGTGCGATCTAGAGACTGTTATTTCAGGTTAGTATAGGAAATTGGGATATGGGAGACATCACTTACGCCGGTAGCGATAAGATGAGGAGCACGTGGGTGCATGGAAAAACCTCCTATTTTCTTCGCATGCAAGGTCCATATGTCTGTCTTCTTCTGTCTTAGATCTCGTCTGCCGAAAAGACCGTCTAAGGTAGAAAAGTAAAGCATGTTGACGTCATGAAGTTCAACACCGCTCAACGCATCACCGTCTTCGGCAACGAAAACCTCAGAAGCCACACCAGTGGCCAGGTCGAACTTTCGTATACTCCCGTCATAGGAAGATGTGTAAAGGCTTGTGGCAGAGATGGGGTCGAAAGTAAAGGCGGATATTGATCGAGAGTGCACCTTATATTGACTAATGTCGGCTATCGGATTTCCGTCTTCATCCTCTTTGTTAGATTGGGCGTCGAATATACCGAGGGTTCCCAGCTGGATCGAAAACAGTTAGTGGTGGAATTCATGCAGTTGTGGGGTCTTGAGGTCTTCTTGCCTTGTCGCCAGCAAAGATTAGTTGCTTCTCTGCCGTCGGATGGAATCCTATGTGATACTGGGTGACTAGAGTAAGATATTATCATTCTCGTGGTAGCGAGGAGGGAGAGGGTCCTTACTATGCGCTCGGGACAAATCTTAATATCTAATCAATCGCATGAATTAACTTGAACTCACGCTCTGATTCGTACATTGTAAATTTTTTGTCTCTTTGGCTAACTTACCATTCGGAGGATGCTGGTCATAAAGTCTCAAACCCATCATTTTCTGCCTCATCGCTCTCAAATCCTTATCCGTAGTTTCCTGGACATTTTCATCCGTAAATGTCCTCTCGAACCTGTCGCCCTTGGTAATATCGACCAAACCTTGTTTAATTTCAAAGCTTAGATCTCCAGCGACTCTTGCCCTCTTGGCCCTCTCTGCCTCCTGAAGAGCAGCAACACCCTCCTCGTACTTTCTCTTAGCGACCTCGGAATCGGCTGGCAAACCGGCAAGACGAGAAGACTTTCTTCTAGGTAAAGGACTTTGGGGTTCTTTCTTTACGCTTCGATTCTTTGGTTTGCTAGCGCTGGACAATTTTGCGGCTTTTTTGGTGGCACCGACGGAGGCGGCGTCGAGTTGGAGTTGCAGGAGTAACTCTCTGTTTTTCAGAATGTTTTCTTGACGGAGTCGCTCGTATTCGTTTGAGTCTTCCATGACGACTTATTCGGTGAGTTGTATGGTGTGTATGGGTGTATGGGCGAGGACCTGTGAATGGCACTTAGAGGCAGGATTTTGTGGAATGGGCAAGGAGGATGGCCTTTATCGGGATAGGGTATAGTACAGTGCAATACCGCAGAGTATAGCGAGGGAGCGCGTGGGAATAGAGCTAGTTTACGCGTAGTAACGTGCGATTGTCGCAGTAAAATCTGATGTGGGTAAGCTGTGGCTTAGTCAGCCCAGCGCCACAGCTCTTGAGCAGTCCAACTGCAGGTATCATATGTGCCTGGGCCTAGCGCATTGGGGGAAAAAAAAAGGTCCATCGCCGTCAGAAACTCCTTCGACCCCCACCTGCCTCCCCCGCCTACTCCCCTGCCTACTCCCTACTTCCTCTGTGGATAACTATGAGCCGATGCAGGCCCTTCGCTCTCTCGATTTTGACATTTAGACCATCATTGGCCGTCAATTCCTCTATTCATGTTTCTACGGTACCTCTTTTACCTTTGCCATTCCTTTACCCTTCGAGATGCGTTGCGCACTATCGGAGAGAATCCCTCATGGAGGTCAACGAAAATCTACCATTCTCCAATGATCGCTACACGCCTGATCCCGAGCCAGGAAGTGACGACCCATGGGCATTCTTGTGGGGGGCTACTCCCCCACATCGACCTAAAGCGCCTTACGTTGCTCCAAGCTATATGCGAGACCGATTGCAGCCAACTGGCGCAATAACCGAGAGAGAGAGAGAGATATTCACTAATATTTTCGAATCAATTCTGTCGGAAAAGTCCTCATTCGTACCACAACTAAGGGAATCCGGGCGGTCCTTTCCTAGTAGTGCTCTTACCGAACTTTTCGAGTCAGCCGTCGGACCGTTGGCAAATGGTAACGAGATTTCTTTTGGACCAACGGGTGCTATCAATCGATCCTCTACCACTGTTGGGCTTGTGAAAGCAAGCGACAATAAAGAGTACCCTCTCGCCGTTCGTGTTGCAGCTGCCCGAGCGGCAGGGCTGAAATCGCGCCCACAGATAGAAGGAATCGAGGCGGAGCGTAACAGAGCCAAAATATTTGGGCACTTGATTGACGACATGCAAAAGTGCAAGAGTGACTGGGAGCTATTAAGGTGGCTGGACAAGAATCTCTTCAGCATGGTTTCTAGTCAGGGTGCCGAGAGTGAACGAAAGATCCCGTCCGCAGTATACGCAGACTTGTTAGTCGAGGGCATGATAACTTTCCGGCAAAGCTTCAATGACCTCGCGGGCGCCATGTCGGTTTTTGAGCGGGTAAAGGGGCTAGGAGCCGAGTCTTACGTTGTTGGATGCTCAATCGGAGCTTACAATGAAATGCTCCAGACAAAGTGGGAAGCGTATAAGGATGTTTCCAAGATTGTCGAATTGGTGGACGAGATGGAAGTCAATGGCATCGAGGGTAGCCAGAAGACGATGGAAATACTGCGGTCAATCATCGACGAGGTTGACCAGATGAAGCGTGGCTTTATGGGCCTGGGGGCGCGGTCTATCATGACGGATCTTGATACAATGTTGCTGGATAGACTGGAGGGATACACGGATGCGATAGAGGAGAGATCGTTCGAGCCTCCAGAGCGTGATCCTCTTGTTCGTGATGCTCTGGAATATGTCCATGGCTGATTGCGACATTGGGCTGGGTTCATGTGTGTGTGCACTTATTGTGTTGGAACACTTCATTTGTAGATATTTGAAAGGTACATTAGGACCTCACATTAGAATAGTGATTGGGCTGTGTTGTACGAACTTGGCAACAAAAGAAATGCACCCCCTCGGGTTTTCTATATAGAGTTCCGATTTTTAGTTAGCCATTACAAACAACTATGGAAAATTTCACTCTCCCGAATCTAATAACGTGGGGCGGTCACAGGGACTTTAGTATTCTGGGGTTTTCAATTTTTATCGGCTGTCCTAATTCCTGATACAGAGGCGTGAAGCTGGCCTACTTCGTTTTAGTGCAAAATCCTACACAAATTAGCGATCCTGGTGCCGATTTCACCCTTTCCCTTTAAAGCTCGGGCTCCCAGATCCCGTGAAACAATGTTGTAGCTTGAAATTCAGCCATGTGGATCTTGGGGTCGAGCTTTATCGAAAAAGACTCTTAAATTTCTCTTGTTCTTTGGTGGTAGATGGGTATTGAAAATTGGTACGGAAAACCTGGGGAGGGGGGACATTTCTTTTGTTTCTAAGATTGCATATATAGGCAGGATTCGTCGCAGCACTTTGAAAAAAGTTCGGATTATATCCGCAGTGTTGTGGTGGAGACATTGCTTTTCTGTTACCTGCGGAAACTAAGGGCTGGTAATGCGTTAGGTTTCTACTTCCTTTCATGCCCGGCCTAAGTTTGATACAAGACGAGACGGTTTATAAGCCTGCCTGAATCTCGTGGTCCTGCCATTGCTATGAGGTGAGCCGGCTCAAACCTGTGATACATTCCTTTTGAACTAGACTCGAACTTCTCAAGCCTTTGATAGGACTCTCATCCTAGGCCAAAGAGTGGATTGGGGTTAAGGTGGTGAGGTAGTAGTGACTTCACGAACGAATGCAGAGACCATTTGATCAGTCAAATTCGGGCTTTAGTTTCTGCTCTTATTTACTTAACGTTTCTAGACAAGATGAGTTATCGAAAGACCAAGAAGCCATTTCTTCTAAACAAAAGAAGAAGAGGAGTTGAGGTGATGGGGGAGCGGAACTAAGGCAATGGGAACCAGGCCATTTCAAAGAGTGATGGTGCATAAACACTGGGAGCTAGGACTCGGGTTGCGGCCCCCAGGACTGTTTGAGCATATATCCTTGCGACCCTCTCCTCCCCTGCTTGTCCTCGATCCCCGCTTCCACTCGATCCAGTTTATGTATGCAATGACCCCAGCTCTTGTCGCGAGTAACATCGTAGCCTCGCAGCTACCTTCTAGGATCTAGTGCTCTCTCCATCGCTCTCTGGGGGTCGTATCGAGCCTCACGCTACGTAAAAAGCCTATCTCATACTGTGCTAATGCCTTTAGAGTTTCTCCCAATAGCCTCAAGGCAAAACTCTTCGCCGAAATTAGAAACCGGGAACCGGGAGCGGTGGAAGGCCTATTCACAGACTATCACTCGCCGATGCAATGCCAACATTGCTGTCCTAACACCGCCTAATGCTCCAATGGCGAAACCTGGTAGAACGCGAGGGAATAGTAAACTAATTGCTGAGATCTGGGTGTGCGCCGTCATTCACAGAGAAATCCGCTAACATCCGAAGTGTTAATCTCCCTTTTCTCCACACAGAGAAGATCACTGTCTGGGCACTGCGCATGTTTGTAAACCATAGATCAACCCTTTGCGTGGCATTTCCCCGCAGATAGAATTCTGTCTAGAGGCACAGAACTTCGAAATAACTATTACGCTATCTTGGTGTTTATGTGGTGTTTTGAGGGAACCATGTTCAACTCGGCTTGCAGATGGTCAGCTCTGTTCTTACAAGCACAACCTAGGGGATGGGTAAGGGGTGGTTAAAGCCGTAGAGAAGAAAAATACCTCTGGCGAGTCGTTTACTTGGGGTGTGGATTACGTGGTGTCTGTATTTTCTTCGTTTTGGTTCCACAGATATTATTTACCCTTCAGGTAGTTTGGCTCTTTTTGGCAAGCTGTGGTGTCGACAGTGTCTTAGCTTAGCAGTACTGGCACTCGAGCACAGTCCGGCAACCAGTTCCCATACTCCTTCGAGTGCACTTTCCTCGATCGGGATTGCCCCGGAGTGTGGTTGTGTTTGGACCAGGCTTCAAAAGTGCCCGAATATCGCATTATTAGATATTCTATTATAGATTACGTGCGAGGAGGCCGCGGGTGAATCACCAAAAACCAAGAATCATCCTCCGGCAATCGCATTGCCAATTCTAAATAGGGCGCTCGGACGGCTGTATATCCGGGCGGCATGTTTCTTTGAGCTGGTAGCTGGCTTGCTTCGTGGTTCGTGAGCCAGATATCTAGAGGAAGCGACAATCGAGGTAGCGTTTCTACGCCTTTGCGGGGCTAGCTCCGTTGTCCTCGTTGACAAATCATCCCACGCAGCACGCACCGCCTGTTAAACAGCCCATTTCAGACTTGTTTACGGCATCTGCAGAGACTGACTTATTCCATACAGCCGAAACCCGGAGCCCTTGCAAGCCCATTCAACGGAATTGGCTCTCCAGTCCCTGCACTCCACAGTTCAGCTGAGAAACTAGAAGACCATCTAGCCTTGGTTCATGACATTGGGTGGAGGAATACCTAGTAGCCTGGGGAGAATTTGAAGACTGAAGTGACATGTGAAATTAAGGCGATTTAATTGACTGCGCGTGCTCTGGGGTTGTACTGGAAAGTGCACTTTTTCTGAGGGTTAATTGGATATGCTTTGTTTTTTTCTAGGCTGCCGGTACTAAGCGAGGGTTTGGTATCGCTGGAATAGATTTTGATTAATGATATCTGAACTGGTTTTTGGCTGTTTGCTAGACAGCACGGCGTGGGGGATTTACTCTGATTATTGGCTTTCGTCAATTTGTGCTTCTTAGGTTTGGGCTGTGGTATCGAAGCTTCGTGGTGTCACTACTGAGTTTATTCATTTATCCCGTTGATGTGGTTGCCTAATTGGGTAGTAAGTTACTGGTGAGCGTGATATTCGGTGATTTACTTTTTTTTGGTGGATGTTCGATAGCTTTCGGCCTGATGATAGGGAGTCAATTGAAGGAAGGAGTTCTTCAAGTTCTACCACATTGTCTAGTATAAATGCCCTCTCTATCCCTCAGCTAGAACTAAAAGGCCAGCAATCGCAAAGCCCAACAATTGATACCAACCCTACAAATCCAAATCTAAATCTTATACAACCTTTCAAACCTTTCAAACCTCTCAAACCTCTCAAACCTTTCATACCTCTTTAAAATATGGATCTTAACCTCCGCGAATACGGCTATGCCAACCTCACTGTCCCGATAACAGTGAATATCGGCACTCTCCCCACCCCAGCCTCCAGAGTCTTCATGGCCCAATTCGGAGCCTTCATCTCTGCATACCTTAGCAGCCCAAAGGCTCTCGAAGCTAACGCAGCTCTCGAGACCGCCCTCGCTGCGGAACCCCTCTCAACTTATAGCCGTCACTTAATCAACCAAGTCATCCAGGAGATCGCCGACGAGTCCGCTGCTAGCCTCGCATCGGAACTCCTCTCGAAAGTCAAAACGAAACTCGGTATTACAGCGGCGACGGAGGTGGAGAATAATGTTGCTAACTTGGTCAAGGAGAGACTCGGGGCGTTTTTTCAGGCTGGGGATGAGCGTGTTAATAGGGTGATTCGGGCGGCCGCAGAGAAGAGTGATGAGCTTGTGGAGGAGTTTGGAATTGAGCAGGAGCTTGTGCCGAAGTTGGCTCAGATAGGGTTATATGATCTTATCGTTCTTTGTGGTGAGTCTGGGTTTCAGTGCTTCTCCGCTAACAATGATGGCTGAAATGTATGTCTAGACGACAGCGGGTCTATGAACGCCGAGAACCGCGTTGCAGGGCTTAAAGACGCAGTCTTACGCTTTCATAAGATTGCCACAGCAGTCAATTCCGAGGGTGGATTGAGCCTCCGTTGCTTTGATAACGCGAACCTCACGGGGTTGGACAACATTACTTCAGAAGAGGCCCTTGCACAGAAGCTCAACGAAATCCAGTTCAACACTGGATACGGTGTCCCCACCCCCCTTATGGAAAAAATTCTCAAACCTTTGGCACATAAGGCAAAAAACCGCCAGCTCGAGAGCCCGACTATTATTGTTGTGATCACTGACGGAGGGGTAAGTATACTAAATCTCCATGCTTTCCCATCCATGTTGAGAAATTCACTTACCCATGTCAAATAATAGGCTAGCTCAGAGGAAGCAGCAGCCCTTGCAAATAATATCGAAGCCTTCAAGGCTAGCCTCCAAGAAAACCACTACACAGGCCCTGCTGTGTCGATCCTTCTCTGTCGGGTTGGCACTGACCCCGCTGCGGACGAGTTCTTGAGAGCGCTAGAGCAGAATGCGAATATTCAAGATACTCTCGTTTGCTGTAGGGACGATTTGAGTGCTAAGATGGTGCAGTATGCGGATGATAGTGGGAAGTACACTGGTGAAGTAAGTTTTTCTAAGCCCCGCTATGTTTGCAGAATTTAGATGCTAATAGGATTGTGGATAGTTGTCTAAGCTCTTGATGGATGCCTTAGATCTTCAGTCAAAGTAAGGGAGTAAGGGTGGAGGGTTGGTGGAGCAAACCCTGTTCTGACTGGCGGAGTCATTTTTTGATGGGGGGCTGCTTGATGTTTGTTACTTTCGTTTTGAAAGGGGGGCTGGTGATTCTGTAGGAGATATTCCTTATCTCCCCATCCATTCTTTTATTTTTCAAAAGATTGTCTACCAAGCAAAAAAAAAAAAGAGCATCCTTTTTGCCCAACATCCAAATTGTGGGGACCTTCGGCTTCTCTGTTAATCTGGCACTTGACCCCGGAACTGTATCACCTGTTGTGAATAAATGACACTGGAGTTATCTTCAGCTCCACCGGGAATTCAACCAGGGTACTCAGCTCTTTCCAAGGCTTGTTACTCACGAGGGGTGCCCAAGAACAAACCGTAGTGCTCATATCATTTTTTTTCCCTCTAGATGCTAGAAATGAGGGCTCATACTAGTCACAATATCTCACCTGGCTCAACAGGGGAAAGGTTAGTAAATAGATAATGGTTTTGATCCCTTTATAAGCCGTGCAAAGAGCGCATGATGTAGCAAATCCACCACGACTAGTTGTCCAGCTAAGCAGTGCTAAGAGGCTGGCAAACGGGTGGGAGGTCTATTACCTTTTCTTTAGCCGGTCTTGGCTTTTTTGACCCCAAAGGCCCCAAAAGATAGAGTTGTGTAGCTTTACACGCATTAGCTGCAGGGTGCTTGTTTCCAGGAGATAGTAAGAGTTCCGAACCTGTATATACGAAAAAAGGAGTACCCTGGAGGTATGGCCCTGCGGAAATCCCAAAACGGGCTCAAAAAGATCATAGCACCAATACCCCCAGAGCGTAAGAACGGTGTTTTCTTTGGTAGCGGGAGAAGATTCCTCGACAACTGAATTGGGTTTTCCTGTCTGATACGTGGGATATATGCCGTGGTTTTGGTGCCCAACAAATTCATACCTGGACTTCCCTTATAACGTATTTCACCCAGTAATGGGTCACCCCCCAGTAA
>QOVD01002678.1:0-14680 GCA_003521225.1 Tuber microsphaerosporum | reverse complement strand
GTAGTGGATAGCTGCAACTCGGGGTTAAATTGCCTTAGTTCACTATCCAGGCTAGAAGTTGACATACATGGGTGGCTTAAGTAAAGAATCCGGCGGGCACACTTGTCTTCGGCATTGATCCGAGTCGCCCGGAATGGAACTGCGCTCGCCCATATATCGAAGGATTTGATTGTAGGGGTCGGGTTGCCGAGAGTGTAACATATAAGGTTTCCCTTCCGTGATCTTCGAATTGCGGTGAACCTTGGACAGCCCTCGGGAAGTAGAGCGTTCGGGGTTTCTCGTAGTGGGAGTGGGTTGAAGTTCTCCAGAACTGCTTCTTCTACCTCCACCACAAATCGCGTGTCCTGTAGTTGTACTTGTCTAGACACTGGAACTTTGCTTGGGGCTGCGGTGGGGGGAGGAGGTGTTTTATTGTGCTGTAGAGCGAAGGCGTATAATGGCTTGGTGAAGAGCTTATCAAGTTTTTCTTCTAGTGACTGAATACGGTCACATAGCGATAAATGTTTGGTTGTTGTTGTTGTTGACGCGTCGGCAAATGAACGCGTTTCCTTTTCCTTTTCTTTATCCTCCTTGGCTGGAGAGGTGATGGTTTCTTCAGGATCCTCTTCAAGCTGGCCTGTTGTCAGCTTCTCCAGCGATAGGTGTATTTGGTTGATAAATGTCGCTTCCCGGATTTGCTTCTCGGTAGGATTCGGATAGTCTGCTGAGTGAAGCTGAAGAGCACGCATCGTGAGTTGTAGAGCTCGATTCAGCATCAGTAAATACTGTGGTCCTTCCCATAGTGCTGGAAAGCGCGGCAGAGAGAAATTGAAATCAGTAGGAGTGAACAGTGAGTTTGAGGGAGTTGTTGGGCGTTGTGCTCGACGGACACGAATAGAATCTTTTGTTTGGGTGTTTTCCTGGGTAGGAGGCACCGGGACAGCGGGTGATGGTGACTCCTCAGGACTACTGTGTTTTCTTCTTTTCTTTCTTGCCTTTGGCGGTCTTGGTCTTAGGATTCGATCGCTGGACTCCATTCTCTTTGGGTTGCCGATTTGCGATTTTAGGATATATCTGCTCTGGTGATAGATTTAATGTTTTATCGTACCATGTGTATGGCGCCTGGTTCGAACCAGAGTTTTCTGTTTTTTTATATTTTGGAATTTACGGGTGTTTCGTCTTGGAGAGTAAGTTAAGGTGCTTTTTTAAAAAATTCGGTAAAAGTCTTTAATGCCACAACCTCAGAGCAGATATATCTACAATGCCACAATACCCAGAACTAGTTTAGTTTTGACCATGGTTTATGCTTGCATTCTGCTAATTTGCCCTGAGACCTAATGCACTGCTACTGATACAAGATATACTAGAAAGTAAAAGGAAAAGGAACAAAGTAGCACTATGGCAAGGAGAATGTGAAACATTTTATATGAGAATCACCCCCCCACCTTAAACTTCTGGCTTCAAATTAACAGTACAGGTATGAGATCAATTGTGAGGCTTTTTACAAGCCCAAGCATTATGGCCCTCTTAACCATAGGCAGAACAGTGATGAGGGGCACAATAAATTGCAGAAATGAGGGGCAGACTACCACTCAGTTGTTGAACTCGGACACCATTCCTCACTTCACTTGGATGAATTTATTCTTTCTGAGGTGGTGGCTGAACTTTGTGTGAACCAACCCATCTTGTAAAACTTTTTTAAGTTTATTGAAGGACGAATAATGCTAGCCTAAAGCTGGTGCTTGCCAAAGATCTGCCAGGGCACACATGATTGATCATGGAGATAAAGATAGATTGGGTTGCAACAATTTAGTGAAATAAGCGGTAAAACATGAGGGATCGGAGAGTGGGAAAAGTTTCATCTGAATGTGAACAACTATTAGGGTATGGGCAAATTAGTGGAAGGCAAGCATAGACTATGGTCAAAACTAAACTAGTTCTGGGTATTGTGGCATTGTAGATATATCTGCTCTGAGGTTGTGGCATTAAAGACTTTTACCGTAAAAAATTAAAAGTTTTGTGATGGGCGAGAGAAAAATTATCTCTAGCTCGCTCACCCACGGGTGCGACACTGCCCTGCTCTACCAGTGCCACACCAGCTTCCGTAGAACTATTATATGATAGACATGATGTTTGAAAGATCCATGATCCAGGGCTAGGGTTATCCATCTTCGCTTACCCCCCTGTCATCAGGACGGAAAAACAACATTCCGCATCACCATCATACGCTACCTAACAAACTTAAATTTATCACCACTTGCACTCAAGGCTCTATCGGAAGGTTCCGTGAACGAGGAATGGTACCTAGCATGGCTGCTTATAATCCCGGACTTCAGCCCGAGGGGTAAAAATCTCCTCATTGAGGCCCTTGGCGGGGGGGGTTAGTTGGTAGGGCTGAAGTACAGAATGCTGTGATATTGACATGTTTTCTTTTTTTTTTACCCTTCTGTATCTTTAAGTTGCCCTATAGCTTGTGAGATTTGTGTCTGAGACTCTAAACGAAATGTGGACATCGTGTATTGTCGGGTGAGGGCTTGCTGAGTCAAGAGCGAGTCAGAGGATATTCATGCCGTGCGGGATGATTAGTTTTTGGACGAAGAAGTGGAGGAAGCTGAGAGAGAGAGGAGATATAGTGAGGGAGAATTGTGACCGGAGGGGGAGTGTATAAAGGGCATTGAGCTCCGCAGAGGTATCAGCGTCAGAGAACAAGCACAGTATCATACGAGAGCAACAATAACGAACGAAAGCCACCAGAACAAAGCAGTCATGAGACTCACTACCCTCGCAACTACCCTCCTCAGCCTTGCCTTCGGCGCCACGGCAGTAGCTGGAGATAGAGGACCAGATCGGCCAGACGAAGCCCGAGGCACCGTGACCAGCGACCACAAACTCGGCCCGCGCGACGACCCCATGCCAACAGGCTGGAGCAAGAAAGTCATCAGAATAAATGTCGGCGGCGTCGAGCGCACAGCCCTCGCCGACGGCCCCGGTTCCGGCACCTACAGATGCGAACCGGTGCCCTACCCAATCATAATCTCCTACCATGGTCGCGGGGCGAACGCAGAGCGCATGCGCGAGCTCTCTCACTTTCACGATCGCAAGTATTGCTCCGTGGTGCTGTATCCCCAGGGATTGGATGGCCTCGGGCGGGACAGCACGGCGACGAGTTTTGGAACGCTAAAGTCATGCTGGCAAGGCGCGCCCTACTGCACGCCCAGAGTGCCGGGAACGGGGCCGCCGGAGACCATCCGCGATGACGTGGCCTTCTTCGACGCCATGATTGACCTGGTCAGGACGAAGTACGGGTCCTGGGCTGCGATGGACAGGATCTACGTCGCGGGGAAGAGCAACGGCGCGGAGTTCGCAAATTACCTAGCGTGCTATCACGGCGACCAGATCGCCGCTATCGCGCCCGTGTCCGGGCCTTTCTACTACGCCACCGCGGGGCTCGATGCCGATCCTACCTGCTCGCCAAGGCATCCCATCCCCGTCATAAACTTCCACGGCGATGCCGATAAAGCGGTGAAGTACCAGGGATCGGGTAACTGGGAGACCTGCCAAGGCATCCTGTGCGATCCCCCCAATCCCCCCAATCCCCCGGGGGGAGTCGGGAGAGTAGCACGTATCCCGAATCTTCCGAAGTGGGTGGCCGCTTGGGGGAGTCTTAACGGCTGCGGGTTACAGGAGCTTGATGTAGCTGTCCCCGGAGCGGTTCAGCCGTCGTCAGAGCAGGAGACCTTCTTGTCCAGGTATTACAGGTGCAACGGAGACGTGGAGGTTTTGCACTATCGCACTAAGAATGGCTTGCACGATTGGCCGTCCCTGAGCCCGAACGAGGACAATACACACGAAGACCAGAGCCCATTCGCTCCTGTGCCGGCTGTGAATGGGACTATGGATGCGACGGAGGTGATTGTCCAATTTTTTAAAAGGTTCACGCTTCGCCCTTAGGGTTGTTTATGAGAGGGATTTGGGGGATGGTTGAAGCGGCTTTTGTTTAAGGGGCTGAAGGCCGGGACAAGGAGGGAGGGGGGGACAATTATCACAACCTGTACACTCATTAAATAGTTGTAGTAATCTAGAAAAATTATATGTATAGCCTAAAGGGATCGTTGTTGTGTTGAAAATATTCAATGCGGAGGTAATGATCAACGGTCAGGGTTTACGCAGCGGAGAGGAATGGCTTAAGTGGAGACATAAAGTTTGTATTAAGTGGAGATGAAAATCATAATTGATTGTGATAACTTGATGAAAGGAATGACTTGAGGAAAGAAGTTGTGAGACAGAAAGAAGAAGAGAGAGAAAGGACAGGAATGAAAGAAAGAGAAGGGTGTGGAAGCGTTTCCATAGCTTGCGTGTCCCCGGACTAGTGCGTACGCGTACCAGTGCGGTCTTGAAGTGCGAGCACATCCCGCATCAAGTGCAGCCATAGGACTGGAATTTCCAACATGTTGTCTTCGGAAGACCGCAAGTGACCTGCTATGATTGCAGATTCTTGCCTGGCATCCCACGCACCGCACCCAGCCAGCCAACACGGTCGCACAAGTACCCAGATAATGTTGAGAAATTTTGGCTAAGCAATTTTGACTGTCTCTGGTACCTATGCTCTGGATCTAGTTTTACCGTAGCATTTTATGGCTAGGCTTTGCATTATTCCAAACTTCATACCGTGCCAGTACGCACTCACGTGGTGGTTGCACATCCTTTCTGTGGGTTTGCAGAGAAAGTGTAGTGTGGCTGCAGTGGGTGTCTGGCAGGGGCCGAAGTTATGCTTACTCGAGCACACACAACCCTGTGCAGGGATGGGATAGTTTGTGAGACGCTCAATTGGTTCAAACCCTACTCGAGTATGGTTTTCAGCCTTTAGGCTCGAGTAATGGTGGCTGTGTCATGACCAGGCTCGTTAATCCGAGGAACATCAGGCTGATGAGGGCATGCACATACATAAATTGATCAGGGGCAAGATGCTTCGCCTCTCGCAACCAGAACCTAATCTTGATCGCATACAGGGCTTGGACATGGGATTTTTTGAAATGTTAGGTGTGATATGGCCTATTGATTTACGGCGGCATCCATGTTGCCTTGGAGAAAAGAAATTCTAGGACACCGATTCTGGATAACTAGAGGTATCTAGCTCACATTTGCAACAGGGAAAAAACAGAGGCAGAAGCTGAAGAGAGAAAAAATATAGAGAACTCTAAAGAAATCAAATACCCTAGGAATTCGAATAATTGGACCATATGCTGGAACGTTAGAGCTGCCTCTCCCAGTAGGTCTGGTGTTTTTTTTTTGTTTGTTTGTCTCGGAGAGCAGATTTTTTTTATGTTTTTCGCCTCTTTTCCGGAGGAAATTTTGGGCTGCCCGGCCCATGGCCCAACCATCCAAGTTCTAACGGTAACTGGTTTATTTCCTCTCCACAAGGTTGGAAGACTTTTTGCCGTTAGCGCAGCCCTGAAGATTTTGGAGAGTTGTGTCGGCGATGTTCTTCAAGGCTTCTACAGTGAGGAAGGCCTGGTGTCCACTGTTTGATCTATTAGCATTGTATTGGGTATCAATAGTTTAGGGTGCTGATTACCTGACAAACACATTGTAGAAGGAAAGCAGCCGAGCGAAATTATCATCATAGATGATTTTAGTGCTCGAGTCTGCGAAAAAGTAGGCGGACTCCTTTTCGTAGACATCAAGCCCAACTGCTCCGAGGTGACCTGACTTCAAGGCGCTTTGATAATTATATCGTTGTTAGGTGGTGAACATGAAACCTCATTGGCGTGATGGAGGGCGCACTCACTTAATGAGGGCAGTGGTATCAATCAATGCGCCACGAGATGTGTTGATTAAAATGACACCCTTTTTCATCTGACCAAGTGTGGTATCGTTGATCATATGCTTTGTACTATCGGCAAGAGGGCAATGTAGGCTAATAATGTCGGATTGCCTAAGAAGTTCTTCCAGCGTATCGACGTAGCGAATCCCATACTCGCCGGCCTGTTTAGAAGGGTGGAGATCGTATGCAATAACGTTGCATCCAAAGCCTTTCGCAAGGATTTTGCCAGTGAGCAATCCGATCTTGCCTGTGCCGATTATACCAATCGTTTTTTGAAAAAGATTGAAGCCAAGGAGCCCATCTAAAAGGAAGTTCCCTTCACGGACTCGACTGTATGCTTTGTGGTATTTACGCACAACAGTCATAATCATCCCGGTGGTGAACTCGGCAACAGCTTCAGGGGAGTATGCGGGCACTCGCGAGATTTCTATCCCAAGACGCTCAGCAGCTTGCAGGTCAACATTATTGAACCCTGCGCAACGGAGAGCAACGCATTTCTGGATACATTAGATATGGGTTGTCTTAATAGGATTGAATGTATAGCACTTCTCAAGCATACCACTCCTAGATTTGCCAACCCTTCCAATACGTCTGCGTCGCAAGAGTCATTGACAAAGATGCAAACGGCGTCATGGCCAGCGGCCAGTGGAACGGTGGACTTTTCGAGCCGGCTTTCTAAAAAGTTTAACTCGATACCGGTGTTGTTGTTTGCGTTGCCAAATGAATCGATGTCGTACTATGATATTGTAAAGTATGAGTTAGATTTGACTCGATACAGAAGGGTGAAACAAGCTTATCGATAGAAGATGGCGGGGTCAGGCTGCCGCCCCCAACCAACCAGTCAGCCAACTCGCGTGGAAGGGGTAAAAGCGAGTTGGTGAGATGCGGAGTCTCAAACAGAGTTGCTAACAAAAAAAAGGAGGGCTTACCTTCTTTGAGCTGTAAAATGCAACCTTCATGATGGTGATCGAGATATATGCTCGGTTCGGAATTTCTGAATATTTTCGGCGATTAGTTTTCTTGCTTATTCTGTTCTTGTGGGAGATTGTGGAACCGAAAGGCAGAGAGGAACGCAGCTTACGGTAAGGGCTAAAATATGGATTTTGAAAGGTGCGCCGATGCCCTAAGCTTGAATACCGGTAACATGCTCGAGATTTAAATATTGCAAGAGATGTTATTGTTGTGCAGGCACAAACATCCTGCGGGATGACCCTCTGCTTTTTCTATCACTGCTGCTAATGCAAACGCTGCAATGAGAGCCATAGAAAGATAAAGCCCCCAACTTCCTTTCTCTTCCCCCCTTCCTTTCTCGTAATAACGGAGGCCTTGGCCCCCTGACTGTGCAATCATTGGCAACATCTGTTAACCGGCAGTGTCTTTTTTGCTCTGCTCAAAAAAAAAGGAAAAACTGGTTGGTGCAGACAAGCAGACATGGCCTCGGGCCAAGGATCTAGAGAGGTAGGATGACCGCGGTTTTACTCTAGCGGTAATACTATCACGCCTTGCTGCACCATCGCCGAACGCGACTGGAATTCTCGATGGATCAGTGTGTACTCGGGTGCTGTGATTCGATATTCCACCCTAGCTAAGCCAATCCTGGCCGGATGGATCAGTGAAAGGGAAGGAGTCGGAATTTGGGGTGGTAAGCGATTCCCCGAAGGCCACCACCACGTTGTTGGAATCATCTACGAGTGGCAAGGTTTTGTGGTGCTCGACCCGCAGTGGTGGATGGTTTTTGCTGCTGTTTCGCCTGTGAGAGCTTCATCAAAGAGCTCCGACAGATGCGTCCACCGTTTTGTGTAGGTCCTGTCGGTAGACCGTATGCTTTTAGGTAGCAGAGGTGAAAGAAGTAGAGTCACAGCGCATCAATCACTTGATCCTGATACTGGTGCTCGAGTATTGATAGCGAATACGAATGCCAATTGATGGACTTGACCGCGATGGGACACGGTACCAGTATACGGGATAGCAGTAGGCAGTCCTAAAGCTTTTTGTTGCTCTTTTCCCGGAGCACTTCGGATCTTACTGATAATTATGGAGATCGGACTGCTGTTGCAACTCAATAGCTTACCATATCTCTTCCAGTGATTTATCGGTGGTATCTTACTGGTGCTTGCCCTCTGTCTCGGGAATAAAGTTTCAAGTATCGTGTTGTGCTCTTGCCTTACATGATACCGTTTCATTATTATACCGTAACTTATTGAACATCCTGAGTGCTTGCATGGTACCGGTACATGGATTAAAGATAATACCGTACCGTAGCCTATAGCTTAATGCAGTGATGTACGCAATCGGAAATCAAATTACGGAGGTCTTCTATGATTTGCGGTGAAGAAGCTCGGAACCCTGGAGTCGCTATATGAATTCCATGCCTGCGAAAGGAGGGGTGGATTAGGATATTGCCTGTGGCCTGCAGTCTTTGGGCACAGCACGGTATGATGCCGGTGTGAGACATCACCGGTGTGCAAGATTTAGGTGTGGATGTGAGAGGCTCAGGTTCCGGCTTAGAATACGGTCCAGTGCCAGTACCGTGCTGTACGGTAGGTTACTGGAGTATGACCGTGAGTGATGGAGGCCGCCCCAACGATTCCACCATCAAAGAACTCGGGAGGCATGCCAGCACTGCACGCGAACTGTAGAATATGAATAGAGCTTCTTTTCCCGAGATGCCATTTCCCTCCTCCGCTTCCCGCCGTGGCTATCATACGCACAGCCATATCCTCCCCGGATCCCCTCGGTTTCTCCCTTCATCCTCCCTCGTCATACTCCTCTCCGCCTCTTCCTTTTAATTGTTTTTTAACGCCTCTGAGAAACTTCGCCTTCTTACTCATATTTCCTGCTTGTATTCGAGTGTTTTTCTGTTTCATTCTAATCGCTCTTCTTTGGTTGCTTATATCCGTTGAAACCGAGGTCGACGATTCTTATCGCTCTTTGGTTGATTACGGTATATTCGTTGAAACCGAGGTTGACGGTCCTGCGCCTATCTCTGCTGATTCCATCGTTTACGGAGCACTCCATAGTAAAAGTTACCCCAAGTCACGACTGATACCGGTACAACGGCCATTTCTGAGTTCCGGCATCCTGCCTCTCCCTTTCTGTAGTAATAACAAGCGACAAGGTAAAACGTAGTCACTCATCGCCCGCCATCCCCCACTCACGTTCCTGGAATTTGTTTTTTTAGAAGGGGAAAAATCTGAGGGGGGGCAGAAAAGAGCGGAGAGACTCAGAGAGCGAGAGTCACCCTCAAAAGCCAGGGTGCCCCGCCGCGTGTTGCCGCCTCCATCCAGGAAGCTACCAATCTGACCACGAGCACCATATTTCAACGTTCAACGTTCAACCCTCCCTCCACCCCATAACCCCCCGCTAGGCGAAACCCCGATAACGTGATCATGGGCTCCGACGATGAGAAGCCGAGCTCTCCTGCTCGTAAGCTCTGCCACGCTCTAGGCAGAAGCGGCAGCAAAAAGAAGATATTCACTCCCTTCAGGTCTGCTTCTGACCCTACTCGGTCGATGCAGCTTCCATCTCGCTTCTCCACCGAAGACGACTCACAAACCGACGTTTGTGCAGCTACGGAAGGGACACCCTTTAACATGAACCAAAGCTTCTTCCAAATCCTCACAGCGACGACTACCCGTATGAGCTCTCGGTTCGGCGACGAGGATTCGGATGATGAAGGCTCCCCCCACTCAGAACCAACGACTCCCACTGCAGAAACTGCAAGAAAAGCCAAGGAATCTGCAGATAAACTCTCGGCTGATAAGGGGTCTAACGATTTCCATCTCGATTCAATGAAAGAGTCACGAAAGGGCAAGGAGAGGGATAACTATGATGCGGATTCTAATGAAGAAGATACCTCTCCGTTGACTCGTGTCGTCTCTAATAGCTCGGCTCCATATATGAGCCAAATTTTGCAAGCACAGGCGCAGATGAACTCTTCGAATTTTGCTGTTGCTGCCCAACTAAAAGAGGCCGAGATGTTTGGAGATAACGAAGAGGGGCCTAAGGACCATCCAGATTTGGCGAAGAGACTTACCGAGATCTTTAGTCTTCCCGAGACAGAAGAAGTAATATCAGGTATACCTTCTCTTGGGAAATTAATTTCTGTTTTGCAAGTATGTATGGACGCGTGAACCAAGAGCTAATTACTTTTACAGAGTACCCCTGTTGGCTCCTGAAGAGTGTCTTGCTACAGGGCTATATGTACATTACCACTCGACATATATGTTTCTACGCTTATCTCCCACGCAAAGATGTATGGGCATTGCTCGTTCTCAAACCTCCAAAACAGATCTGTGCTGATATTCTTCACTGCTAGAACGTCGTCCTGAAATCGGGCTATCTAGCAAAGCGAGGGAAATCTAATGTCAAGTACAACAGATACTGGTTTATCTTAAAAGGGGATGTCCTCTCTTACTACACTGATCCCTCCGACCTATATTTCCTCAATGGTAATATTGACCTACGATACGGCGTTCAAGCTAGTCTTGTGGAGGGCAAGGGCAAAGAGGGCACAGTCACCTTCTTTGTTGCCACCGACCAACGGAAGTACTACTTCAAAGCCGATTCCGCGGCAAGTGCCAAGGAATGGGTCAAAGCACTTCAAAAAGTGATATTCAGATCGCACAATGAGGGTGACAGTGTCAAAATATCAATCCCCGTTGAGAATGTGATTGAAGTAGAAGAAAGCCCCGTCTTGGAGTTTGCGGATACCTTTAAGTTGAAGGTTGTTGATAATGACGACACCTATGCGATTGACGAGGTAATTGAAATCTTTTAATACAGTGGTCCGCGTTGGTGAAAGATTTAGGCTAACGGTGGATGGGCCGCAACTTAGTACTTCTTTTCATTCTTTAGTTTTGGAAAGGACGCGTTGAATGTGCTTCGATCTGTGGTTGAGGATTCACCTGCATCAAAGCTACCTAAAGAAATATTCACGGGCTCTGCACCTGGGTCGCCTAAACTTAGTTCTTCGTTCTCGGAAACCCCGGTTCTAAAGGAGCACGTACGTGATACTCTGTCTCTGCTGTCTCCGGTAGGCAGTGGTAGAGCGAGTCCAAAACCAAGTGGAGAATTTTCTCGTCCCAGTGTTGAGCTTGGTCGTCGTAGCCTCGATGTCAGTCAGGAATCGCTCAGACGGTCAGGATCACCCGCCAGGAATAGCATGGGTTTGGATCGTCGTTCCCAAACTTCCGGTGCATCTCAACCGGCCTCCCCCAATCGGCTCTTCTCCTCTGAGTCGATTGTCCAATCCTTTGGAGAATCCTCGGACGCCATCAGGTTGTCTTCAGATGAAGAGCGTGGGGCCTCCGCTAGCAACATTTTGGATCGCAGTGATGTTTTTCAATCGCCTACTCTTAAGAAGCCGGGTCGGAGCGAAGATCCCCGGAGATCTAGCTCCCTCAAAGGGATAAGAACATGCTCGCCTCGCCCTAGACTAAGGCTCGGTAGTGGGAAAAAGGCCCGGGGGCCTACCGCGGGATCGGACTCTGACACCGAAGCCACCGGAAAGGCGTCTCCACGCCTTCAGGATATTGCTAAGTCAGGGAGTTTTCCTCTACAACGTGCGGCCGATTGGGCCGATTGGATGAGGAAACGTTCTAAGAAGGTGGGGACTATGATAGCTGCACAGCCTATGAGTTACTTGGAGAAGGTGTCTGATATGTGGGTTGGGGGAAGAAGGCATTACGGTGGAGGGGCTATGGGTATGATGCCGAATGAAGAAGTCGAGGATGTCGATGATGACGACGACGAGACCCACCATGAAGAGCGGTTTAGAGCACGTTTCTCACTGCCGTCCACAGAGAGGCTGCAAGCAGTGTACTTTGGGTATCTACACCGAGTCTTGCCGTTATATGGGAAAATTTATCTGAGCAATCGCAATTTTTGCTTCCGGAGCCTCCTGCCAGGGACTAAAACTAAGGTTAGTGAACTTACTTCTTGGGAAAGATATCTTACTAACAAGACATTTAGATGATCTTACCCCTAAAAGACATCGAGAATGTAGGTAAGGAGGAGGGATTTCGGTTTGGATACTCAGGACTTGTGGTTACGATCCGGGGCCATGAGGAGTTGTTTTTTGAATTCGGGAATGCCGAGACAAGGGATGACTGCGCGATAACCCTGTTGCAAGGCCTGGACGATCTAAGGGTACTTCAGCAAAGCGGGATTTTGACGCGAGAAGAGAAAGAAGGGGCGGAATTGGCAAAGCAGGAGCACCAAATGTTGCAAGACGCCCGTCAGATCGGTCACAACATCCATGATACCCAACTTCCGACCGGCACAAACGAAGCGAGCTGCCCACTCAACGCGCCACCTATTGTTTTCGACGATCCCCATGGATCTATAATTAACTTCAAGCCTGCAGAACCCATGAAGATTACCTGTTTAACAATTGGCACACGAGGTGATGTCCAGCCTTTCATCGCCCTTTGCAAAGGGTTCATGGCTGAGGGCCATAAAACCAAGATTGCAACACACCTGGAGTTCAAGGACTGGATTGAGAGCTTTGGTATTGAGTTTGCACCAGTTGATGGCAACCCCGCAGAGTTGATGGCGATATGCGTTGAATATGGCATGTTTACTGTCGATTTCATGAAACATGCTACATCCACAGTAAGACCCTATTTATTATTCAATATGAGCACCTGCTGATCGTTTTACAGATGCGAGGTTGGCTTGATGGCCTACTCCTGAGCTCCTGGACAGCCTGCCAAGGTTCTGACCTTCTGATCGAAAGCCCTAGTGCTATGAGTGGAATTCACATTGCAGAGGCATTGGGAATCCCATACTTCCGCGCTTTTACCATGCCTTGGACCCGAACTAGGGCTTATCCTCATGCCTTTGCTGTCCCGGAACATAAGATGGGAGGAGCATACAATTACTTCACATATGTAATCATTGACAACGTGTTTTGGAAATCCACAGCAGGCCAGATCAACAGATGGCGGAAAAACCATTTGGGGCTTCCTAGCACTTCGTTGGACAAATTGCAGCCCAACAAGGTCCCGTTTCTGTATAATTTCTCGCCTTCCGTTGTTATACCCCCACTCGATTACAGCGATTGGATCCGCGTCACAGGTTACTGGTTTTTGGACATCCAGAGCGATTGGGCGCCCCCAGAGGAGCTGACGGATTTTATTCGGAAAGCTCGCGAGGATGGAAAGAAGCTTGTCTATGTTGGATTTGGGTCTGTCACTGTGGCCGATCCGCAAGCAATGACACGGACAGTTATAGAGTCAGTATTGAAGGCAGATGTGAGGTGTATCTTGTCCAAGGGCTGGTCCGACAGGCTTTCCAAAAGCAAGAGCGCAGAAGAGCCGGAGGTCCCCATACCACCGGAGATTCATCAGATCAAGTCTGCGCCTCATGACTGGCTTTTCAAACAGATCGATGCGGCCGTACACCATGGTGGCGCTGGCACCACTGGTGCGAGCCTTCGGGCAGGAATCCCAACCATTATCAAACCATTCTTTGGGGACCAATTCTTTTTTGGTAACAGGGTCGAAGACCTCGGGGTTGGGATCTGTGTTAAGAAACTCAATACTAGCGCATTTTCGAAGGCGCTCTGGGAAGCAACTCATAACGAGAAGATGATTGCCAAAGCAGGGCTACTGGGGGCGCAAATCCGGAAGGCAAGTTGCCCCTGAGTGATTGGATCAAGATTTACAAGGCTAACATCTTTCTTTAGGAAAATGGAGTGGAGACTGCAATCCAAGCCATCTACCGTGATATGGAGTATGCCCGTACCCTTATCAAGAAGCATACAGCGGACAACCAAGATGAATCGGAAGAGTCATGGACGTTTGTTGGGGACGACAGTGAACCTGAGCTGCCCCACCGTCATGCAACCATTTAGAAGGTTCCCACCCACAAGTTTGCTGGTTTTAGACGTCTTTTTTGCTCTGTTGTCTTCTTTTTTCTTTTTCTACCGGGTTATTGGGGTTCGAGAGTTGGTTTGTCGGTTTGATGGGGGGTAAATTCAGGGAGGGTGAGAAGCTTAATTTTTGCCGCCCCATCACCAGGGGTTCCCCCTCTTTTTGCTTTCTCTTTTTGGTTGAAAGGTTCCTCGGTATCCAGGACACATATTCTTCAGCTCCTTTGCTACACATACAATGGTTTTCATGGGCATGCTATACGAAGGCGAGTTTTGGGATTAATCGGGTTGTAAATTCACCTATGGCACGAGAAATATTATGTGAGCAATGTTATAAAGGCAGAATTGCGAGAATTCCTCTTTAGTTTGCTATAATTCTGGTAGCATGCTTAGTTATTACGAGACTAAAGTCAGCAAATGCACCATTATGCAGCCTCGGTATCGTGCTTTAGAAGTTTCAATGAACCCCATCTCTAGGTCTGTAAGTGAACATCGTGATATTACTCTGGAGACAGTATTACTGTGCAAGCACTTGTAGCATTACTTATCCCATTCTCGGCAAGTATTTTTGATGTGACAGGGTGGTGGTGGTGGGATGGTGATAAAAAAACGGTCTATGGTCTCTGTAACGCTCTTCTCATTAATTTCGATCAAGAGAGGGAGAGCTTTGCTTGTGCAATGTGGTGCCTGTTTGTAGGCTATGATACGTGAACGTCGAGCTATGGGGTTGGAACATGGGAGACGACCTACTGGTTGTCCACTGGTCATGCATGCGCATTAGATTTACTACTTTGTGGTATTCTGACGCGAACTGGACAATGTGTTGTATCACCCACCCAGTAAGTATGGAATCTGAGTTCTTTGAAAGAGAATACAAAATTCAAACGTTATAAAGGAGGAGCTATCTCCCTGTTCGGATCTTTCTCACGAAGAAACTTAACGTACCCGATGGCGAAGCGGGCCGGAACCGGGAAGCGGGACAACGGGAGACAGTGGTCAAC
>QOVD01002677.1:0-28412 GCA_003521225.1 Tuber microsphaerosporum | reverse complement strand
TTGAACCATAACAGTCCTGGCCAGCCTCCCTAAGTTAACCTAGCCCAATTTGCAATTCCCCAATCACGGTACGAACGTACATATATGCTGGCAGGGAAACAGCATCAAACTCATCCATCCATCCATCTCACCATCCCTTCAAAAACATCCAACCTCAACCTCCGACATCACAAAAATGTCCAGTTCATCCAAACCATCAAAGACCACAGACCCCAAGGACTCCCCCGTGGCCGACAAGTCCAAGGAGCCACAGAAGCAAGCGTTATCGCTGGAGGAGGATGACGAATTCGAGGACTTTCCTGTCGAAGGTGAGCTACAGAAGGTTTGGTTGAGTCTGCGGGGATGTGAACTAATCAGAGATGCGGTGGTGTGGTGGGGAGAATAATAGATTGGAAGGATAGCGAAACTGATGTGCAGAATCCGCCCGGTGGGAGATTGTGGGAGGAGAGTTGGGATGATGATGACACCACTGAGGACTTTTCTACTCAACTAAGGTTCATCCCCTTCATTTTTCTGCCTCACTGGTTCGAATGGGCTAACGTGTTTGCTCGCGAATGTGTAGGGAAGAGCTCAAGAAGAATCCCACCAAATAAATAATACGCCTACCCTTTCGATGCAAGATTCGCTCTCGTCGCTGGCTATAATTGGATGGGGCGTTCTCTCTTAATTGTAGCATAGCTTTCTAACGATTAATGAACCCGTGGGGTATCACGATGCACAATGATAGCTATTTGGTTCCTTCTACGTATTGTGTGCAAAAGAAATAAAGGGTTGGGGCAATTCATGTGCTACCATGGGCGTGGTCTTTTTTTTGTTGTTCCTCTACCAAAATAAATGTTTGAGCTAGAGGCTGGATGCTCTGATAACTACAGATCCTACTCGTAAGATTCACAGTATCCTTCCATTCAGTAATCCCGCTCACTTACTCTGCAGCCTGGTCAGCTTTTTTTTTCTCCATGCAAATCAAACTTCAGGACTTACCGAGAGGGCAGAGACACCCGGAAGGTCCTTGCCTTCAAGCAATTCCAATGAACTGTATCACATGTTAACCATACTTCTCATTTGAAATAAAAGCAGATCTGGCAACTCACGCTCCACCACCAGTTGAGACATGGCTCAGCTTATCCTCAACACCATACTTCGCCGCCACAGTTGCAGTGTCACCACCACCAATAATGACAATCTTGCCAGACTGTGCAGCCTCAACGGTTGCGTCCAACATAGCCTTGGTTCCCTTTGCGAAGTTGTCAAACTCGAAAACCCCAGCAGGCCTGTGACAATTAGCAAGGCATCGCTGCTAGGGAGCGGAGAACCAAATACCCATTCCAAAGGATGGTCTTAGCCTTAGCAATAGTGTCCTTGTACAACTCAATAGACTTCTTTCCGCAGTCCAATCCCATCCACCCATCGGGGATGCCCTGCTCATCAGTAGCATACCCAACCTGAGCATCCTTCGCAAACTTATCCGCAGTGATGTAGTCCACAGGCAAGACAACCTCCACATCATGCTCCTTCGCCTTTTCGATAACCTCACCAACTGTCTTAGCACCCTCCTCATCGAACAGGGAATTACCAATCTTGACACTCTCAAGGGTCTTCTTAAAAGTGAACGCCATACCACCACAAATAATTAAAGAATTGACTTTGGGAATTAGATTGTCAATAAGCTGAATCTTGTCGGATACTTTGGCACCGCCAAGAATAGCAAGGAATGGGCGTTCCGGAGATTCAAGGGCTTTGGCAAAGTACTCCAACTCCTTCTTCACAAGGAAACCTGATGCCTTCTGCGGCAGGTCGACACCAACCATAGAGCTGTGAGCGCGATGGGCAGTGCCGAAGGCGTCATCTATTGAAGGAAAGAAGGGAAGAAAAAAAGCGATTAACTAACTGAGCTGCTTGAAAATAAAGAAATGAGGGAACAAACTGATGTAGACATCGCCCAAAGAAGTCAAAGATCTTCTAAACTCCTTCACCTTCTCTGGATCGGCTTTGACCTTCTTGCCATCCGGCCCTTTGGAGCTTCCTTCTTCCTCGGCGTGGTATCTGAGGTTTTCAAGAAGAATCACCTCTCCTGTTCGGGTTTACGAATTCGCATAAGTTAGCATCTCCTAAAATTTCAACTAGTAGAGAAATGAAGATAGTAGAATAGGGAGAAAGAAACAAACCATCAGAAGCCTTCGCAACACGCTCCTCAATCTCCGGGCCAACACAGTCGTTCAAGAAAGTGACATTGGCACCAAGCAACCTCTCTAATTCCTTGGCCACCGGTGCCAAAGAGTACTTTTCAACCCTCTTTCCATCAGGGCGTCCCAAGTGCGACATCAACACAATGGACTTAGCTTTCGACTCGAGAGCATGCTTGATAGTGGGCAAGGCTGCCACAATACGCTGGTTATTGGTGATGGTAGCTCCCTCGAGAGGGACGTTAAAGTCTACCTATTTTTCATCTGTTAAAAATTCCCTTTCTGCGAGAGACGCTGAGTGGCGTAAGAATATAGGACGTACACGAATAAGAACCCTCTTTCCCTTAAGGTCAAGATCAGTGATAGCTATGAATTATCCACCACATTAGCAATTCGCCCATTAAACCCACTGGGCCAAATTAAATTAAAAGTTAATTGGATATATAAAAAAAAGATCAGGCCAAACATACCAAGCTTGTTAGAAAGCGACATCTTGAAGTTATCGCAGCTGGGAAGCGGAAGTAGAGATTGTGTATCGTGCAAATCTCAAGAGATGCGGAGAGAGGGAGAGGGCGGAGTAAGATGAGACGAGACGAGGGGAAATGTCAGAACTAAGTACGCGGTGAGAGTGAGCGAGCGTATGTTTGTCGTTTGCTACGGTACAGTCCGAGAAAACCCCCACTAACCTTTTTTATTTTTTAACTTGGGATTGGATGAGAGAGGGATACCGCCTGCCACCATGACGCAATAACCTCAGTAATTTTTTCCTATATCATACCCGCAACATAACAAAAACCCAACGGTTAATCATGCTCAGGATATACATTAGCTTACACCCAAACCATATCGGCAGTCCCCCCCCCCCCGCCGTTATCTAATTCCAAAGGTAACAGTTATTGCATGCTTGGATTACGATACTCGTGCAAGGTTAAGTTAAATTCGCTCGCCCGGAAGAAGGAAAAAAAAAAAGGAAAAAAAAGTCCACCCTTCGGGTTTGTGTTTTGCCACTACGAGATGTGGGGTAGCCCGAGGTCAATGAGATATTTACAGCCTCGCCGTACCCCGGGTTGGACGCGAAAACCCTTGTCGGGAGACCTTCGCAGCGTGCATGCTAGACATGAGAAATCACTCGTTTTGTTCGGTCCATTGGTTCTGTTCCTGGCTAGCTATTGTAGCCAGTTTAAATGTCCGTAACTAACAACGCACGTACCATAGGGGTTGATTGGTGGTTTTGTTGTCATGGAGGGGGATATGCTCGAGTATAAAGCGAGGGCATTAATTAGCGTTGAGACCCGAGGGAGGACCTAGTGCTGTGGTAAGAGGGGAAAGACAAGAGAAGCCCAGTAGTCTAGGTTTGGGGGCAGAGCGGGTGTGTAGGGGTGTATTGTTCGAAAGGTAGTTCGCAGATCCTCTCGTCGCAGCTAGGTGCCGCATTTTTTGGGCATATCCGGAATGACGCTAAGGAGTGGGGAGCACACACATGATCATTGGGTGGAGGTGGCAAAGTTAAGCGAGTATTAAAAACACAGAGTGTGAGATTTGGTGATGGAACGGAGCAAGAAACTTGAGAAGTGGAATAAGCACAAGAATCCAAGAATATCAATTCAATAGAGACAGTATTCATTTAATCTTGCCCTTCCTTCTGAGAAGCAAGACTGAATCACTGATAAATCATTCCATTACTATTGCCGCTTTAGACAGCAAACCTTTCTTGCATCAAAGTTCAAAGAACCTTTGCTACAGTACCTTTGATACAAAACCAGTATATTTTGCTGGTTGACGTTCAATTTGAAAAGTTGATGACGCAAGCTTGTCAGCTCAATGAAAAATATCGCCTTACCAACCAACCGGCCAGCCATTCTTAGTCTACCACAGAAAACTCTCAATCTCATAACACAAACTCCCAGGAGCTACCTAATTACTCAGCTCTAACTTCTAGTAGAGGGGTACTCCAGAAAACCGCTTTCCCTACTATAACCAATCTAACTCCCAGAGCGCACCACCCAACGGCACTACAAGTACGGTGTTCTTTCCCACGGTTAGTTTCCGTGGCCTCTCTGGAGGTCAAGGTTCAAATTGATGTTTACACTATGGTTCAAGTACAGCAACGTTTAGTGTCATATCGTGCGTTAAAAACCGCCACACCTTTTGCTAGCAATTTAGCACAGAGCCTAGCCTTCTGGGTCTATACCACAAGCAGTCAACTCAGCATATCCTGTGCTCTGGCGGCCTGTACGGCACGCCTAGGATTTCGAAAATCTTCTCTTCCGACTCGCTCTCCACTAGGACCCCGTCTGTGAATTTTGTTCTGTCCCTTCCGCGCAAAACGTCTTTGTACAGTCCACTCTGGTTGAGTCTGAAACCCTTTTTGGAGGCTAAGAGACGGAGAGACCTGTTGAAGATGTCGTTGCCTGTGAAGTATAGTAGTGCCGCACCGCGCTCTGCCCAGGGAACTACTAGGAAGTCTATTCGACGCCAGGGCCCTGAGGAGATTTTTGATGCGCCGTGCCATTTTGCGCCATTGTCTGAGCCTCTTGGGATCGCAACTGCGAGGAGTTATTGAACACTCTTTAGTGGATATATTGTTGTGAAGGGGGCATACGGGCACATTGCAAGAAGTCAATTTCGAAGAGCTTTTCAACGAGTTCGCGGAGAATCTCTTATTCAATGATCAGCTTACAGTGAGAGCCAAGTACTGGGGGAGGATATCATACCGGTAATTGCATGCGCCTCTACACCCTCTTTCGTAATCATGATGTCAATCTACGTCAACCAATTAATCAATCACTCACGTTACGGATGGCCCAATAAAATCTCACATCGCCACAGTCCTTGGCACCCCGCCTATACGATCCCAGAATCTCAAGCTTTAGTGCTGCATCTATCCGGTGCGCAGCGCGCATGGCAATGTTACCGTGCTGCTTCACCTCGTCCCGTGGGATGCGTTGCTGGAAATCTTCATAGTGCTCAATCCCAATCTGCTGAGATGAAGTAAGTCGCACATGGGCTTTTATGTCATCCAGAGTCCTATAACCTGCGTCTATCCATTTCTGAGCCTTTACTCCGCTATTGAAAGGTGTGTGTTAGTAGGTGGACTTATCTGGGGGGTATCAGGGTGCTTACCCTACACCGTAAATACCAAGGAATAGTCTCAATGCCTCATCTTCAGGATCTATCTTTGTGTAATCAAGTCTTCGGAGGCGATCTGTTCGGACTGGTATAGGTTAGAATTAGGGGGCGATTGTGTAAGGAGGAGAGCAGCCACCTATTTCTTCGATTTTCGTAGCTATTCTATCGCCAATTCCCGGGAGCCTATTCGATGAGCACGAATCTCGAGTAGGATTGGGGAGATGGCATACTCTCGTGCTTCATTAGCAAATTTAATCTTATGATCCTGTCGCTTCAAAGTGGCTATAGCCTTCCTATATCCCAAAGACCTCCAAGTATCTTTCAGCATTTCATAATAACGTTGCATCTCCGATAACTATTCATCATCGCCGTTAGCAAATATTTCAGTGAAATTTCCGCTCCAGATCTCACAATCTCAATAGTCCGTTGGTTGGGGTTGCCCTCCGCCTGATTCTCATCGTTTTTCTGCAGGCACTGAAACGTTCCTAGATAGTGTCTAGGTTTGTCGCTCTTCCTTCTCCTACCTTTAGCTTTTCGCCTTTTGACCGGCTCCAGCGAACCCTGCTCGTCATCTGTCGTCTCTATCTCTTCCACGCTCTTTGACTCCTCTCCTTCGTCTTCCAGCGGCTTCAAACCATCAGCTATTTTCCAGCGAGTGATATGTCATGTTCTTACCAAGGGGCCTATTTTCTTTGCCTCATCAATCATCACGTCGAGATCATCTTTTGGAGCCGTTTCATCAGGTGCAGTTGAGGCTACGTAATCGCTGCGTGTGGGTACCGGGGCATCAATTTCGAAAGGCTGTGAGCTGGATAGGCTAGAGGGTGGGTGCGAAGAGGTTTGGGTACTGTATGTACGTTAGGAAGGCTGTAATCCTTAATTTAAAGTGGGTGCCTAAGCTAACCTCTCTGGGGGCTTCTTCAGCCGGGAGGGCTTGATTTGAGGGCTTTGTGGTGGTGGGGGTATTTCGTTTATAGGAGGAGGGGGCGGGGCTGGAGCCTGAGGTGGTGACAAAGGTGCACGACCGTGAATTCCGTAAATCTTCTGGGTATGATCAAGAATACGGCCATGATGTAGGCAGTCGCCTGTATAGTCTTGATTCACAACGATGATGCTTTCCTACAAAGAATTTTCCGCTCAGAAGTTTGCAAGACTAGAGGAAATCAGAGTGCTAGTTACTGGTAACTTCTCAAGTTTCAGGTACTTGAGGACATCAAGATATTTGAAATGGCTTTCGGCAATAATATGAGTGATAACTTATGTTCCTTCGGTATTAGCCCAACCCATGCCTTTTAAACGTAAATTGAGGAGCATGATAAGTTGTTATTCATAAGATAGTCCATCATATACATACACCGATCATTCCATTCATTTATACAAAAAGCGCCAAATTCGGCAGCTTTCTGAACTCGTATCTTCCTTGCTGGATTCTTGGTATCGTTTGGGATAAAGTCTGCAAGATCGTAAGTGATTTTGCCCACACGTATATACGATCTTTGTTTACCTACAGAAAACAAGGTTTAAAAAAATGAGTTGAGAGTCTCTGGATGTTAGCTGGTTGGCCGCCTTCGAGGAGCGCTTTCGTTTTGTGGAACCCCCCGAGCCTGCGATTGACATTCTCGAGGATTCAGGGGGGGCTGTGGGGGCTGTGGGCGTTGGAGTATGCACTAATGGCACATCAGGTAAAGGCAGTGACGAGCGAGCGGCAGTAGCGGCAGCCTTAGAAGGGGCCGCAACAAATGTTGAAGGCGCGAGAAGACGAGGGGAGCGGGATGCCTCGTGCTGTGCTGGGGGAGCTACGACAGTAGAAGTCGAAAGTGCAGGCATAGGTTTATTGGGCATGGCAGAGGGGTGAAGCTTTTGGACGGGCAGAGAAAGGGTCCTTGAAACCGCAGCTCTTGAACCAGAAACAGGCCTTACACTTGACGTAGCGGCTGTGCGAGCCCGAGTGAGTTTAGGCAAGGTTCGAGGATTCCTAATGGCAGGATCTTTTGTCGTTGCTAGCAGTGTAGAGACTAGATTATCTTCGTATAGGTCGTCATCCTCGACAATCGAATCAAGGGAATAGAGGCCCTCAAAAAAACGATTCTTCGCTTTAGAGGATTCATCTTTAATCATGTTGAAGCAGTGGATAGTGGACGAAGAATAATAAATAACTAACTAAACAATGAAATAGGGGTATAATGTGAGTTAAAGAGTGAGCAGGCGAGAGAGAGAGGGGTGAAGTGGTAACTGCGGGGAGATGAAATATTCACTCTAATTTCTTTCGGATAAGGGAAGACGTGACAGAGCATGAGTTCGAGTCGAAATTAATGGGATTCACGTGTCACGCATAAGGAAAACGTGGGCGAGATTGAGGCTGAGATGACTAAGAGGAACGGACGGGGCCTTGCATAAGACAATGGTGAAGGCTGAACCAGAGGAAGTGAGGAGAGTCCGAGCCTCTTCACGCTAGCCTAATTCATAAATTTATCCTTTGCTTACATAAGGCATCAACACCCACACACCCACACACCCACACACACCCACACTCTCGCTCACAACCTCTGCTTGCTCTAAACTTGCGTCAATTTTACGGTTGCAGCTGTCCGACCTCTTCACCCCCATGATTTTGTCAACCGGAGAATTCCCTTGCTAGACTTCCTCTTGTTTGGTCAGTCTAACCCATCTTGGAGGGGCCGAGCATTTCCCGGCCCCTATTCTCTCCAATACACTGGAATGTGAAACATATTATACCGAGACTCCCCTACAAGTATGGAATTTACTCTCTTGTCAATTCCTCGAGAAATCGTACCTCTAACCAACCTCTCCACTCTTCCTCCTCCTCCTCCTCCTTCTCCTCCACTGCTCTCTTGTGGCCCGCTGTCGAATACCAATACAGTATATTATTCCCTCTTCTTCCTATTCTCCCCACCCTCTTTTTATCCTTCACCTCATGTAGCAGCTAATTCGGCTTGGTTGCTTTCCTCACCCTTCCCCCGGTCCTCTTCTCATACTCACAGGTACCGCTCCTGCAGCACCCACCATACGCAAGAAGCGTAGACTACCACACTCTACCTTGATCATGCACAAGTTTACACATCCGGTACGCGCATAGGCGACTTATTAATGTGCGCTCTTATGCCGCCCTACGGTGTAGTGCCGTACTGTATTCTACTCGAGCGCTCTACTCGTAGGCTGCCGTACCTCCTAGTATGCGAGCATGAGCTTTCAAATAAACTGCCAATGTATCCTTTACTTTATTCGTACAATCATCCACATTGCATCCATACAACCCTTGAATACTACGGTTCCAGTCTTATCCCGGTGTTAGTCGGTAGAATCAGGGAAGATACCGCAGAATCAGGTTCTATTGCGTTGGGGAAGGTACGGTAGTCACCCGTGTAAGCAAGTAGACCATTCCGGAAACCTCCCCTCACGAGCGCCCGCTAGGCGAATCTCCTCTCACCTTGCACGAAACGAGCCCCAAGGAGGCCATGACAAAAACAGCCCCGACCCCAAAAATGAAGACAACCAGTTTAACCACCTCAGCTGTCAACGGATTTAAAAAAAAACTAAAAATGAATAGAATGGGGATGGAATATTAGCCGTATTGCGGTCAAAATATTATGAATGTAAGCTACTGCGCAGTAAAAGCCAGCGTCTCACTCTCAGAATACCGTGCTGTATCGTGTCAGGCTATACACACCCGAATCATATGCTCGGTCAGAATATTGGGGCGCTCTTCAAAGGCATTGGACAGTATAAAACACAGAAATCCTCGAGTAATTGGATGTTATCTTGTGGAATGCCCACAATGGGATTGCAATGGGCGAGCCCAGGAACCATTTCATACGAGTAAAATGAAAGCTCGATGAACAGTCCGAGATCGGGAGCCGTGCTTTTCTCCCTTATAAACTATCCTATGATATTCACCATTCTGTCCCGATTACTTTAGCTTGCCTTTACTTGCTACGAGAGAGGGGAAAGGCAAAGCAACGGGGGTATGTAATGTGAGCTTTCCCCAATCCTCGAGAGGAAAAGAAAAAACTAGGAGGAAAAAAAGATATTGGCAAACTTTGCTGTCATTTCATTGAAACACAGGCCAATAGGTAGCAAGATGCAGCTTTTTTTTTGGCCAGTTCCAGCACCGGCTTGTCGGTGGGTTTTGTTGTGTTAGTGTCAGTGCTTGTAAAGAGAGAGAGAGCAGTTGTATTGTAACTGGCAGCGACCAGGCCAAGGAAGAAGAGGAGGAGGGGAGAGGGTGCAGTATGTAAACTTGGGCTTCTGCAGCTGTGTGCTACACGCAACATGACAACAACTGCTTCTCCTGCTAACCCCCCTCTGGCCTCCTCCTCCTCCGTCATCCCTTCCCGCCCTTCCTCGCCCTTCCTGGCTCACCTCACCACTCTCCTCCTTTTAGAAATCGAGCTCCGTCCTCTGCCCCCTCTTGTTTCCCTCCCCACACAACAACAGCAACAGCAACAGCAACAACAGCAACAACAACACCCTCCAACCTTTCTCTCATTCTAAACATCTTACTACATACACGATGCCGCCCGAAACGGAACCTCCCCCAAAAACACTGAAAATTACTGCTTCCGAACCCCCTAAACGGAAACCCCCCCAACGTATCAATCTTCGTCTTCCACTCACGGAGGAAGTATTAAAGGCACAAAAACCGCAAATCGACACCTTATTAAGGTTGTTGCGCAAGAAGAAGAAGATAGTTGTCATCGCTGGCGCTGGTATCTCTGTTAGAGCCGGAAGTAAGTCTGTTCCTGCAAAAATCAGCCAGCCCTGGTCCTCGCTTCCACCCTTTTTTGGTGTGGTTTTTTTCAATGCCACCGAATGTTCGTCCCAATGCTGACTCAGCTTGGTTACACAGTTCCTGATTTCCGCTCCTCTGGAGGATTATTTTCTTCCCTCAGGAATGACATGAAACTGAAGACCTCTGGCAAAGAGCTATTCGATGCTTCCGTTTACAAAGACGATCAACTTACTTCCTCATTTCACGAAATGGTCAGGAATTTGCACTCAATGACCACCCAGGCTACTCCAACCCTTTTTCATCATCTCCTAGCTACGTTGGCAACACAAGGGAGACTTCTCAGACTCTACTCGCAAAACGTCGACTGCATCGATACACAATTGGAGCCCCTGAAGACTACCGTACCGCTTGGAAATAAAGGACCGTGGCCCAGGACAATTCAATTGCATGGGGGGTTAGAGAAAATGGTGTGTTCAAAGTGTGGGTGGTTAGCGGAATTTGAGGCGTCCCTTTTCAGGGGTTCGGAGCCTCCAGATTGCTCGGAATGCCTTGAGATGGATTGTGTGAGAGGTATAGCTGGCAAGCGAGCCCTTGGAGTCGGTAAACTGCGTCCCAGAATAGTTCTCTACAACGAATTCAACCCGGATGCAGAAGCGATTGGCGCAGTCACTAAGGCCGACCTGAAGTCCCGCCCAGATTGCCTTATTGTTGTCGGAACGAGTCTCAAGGTCCCTGGTGTTCGGAGAATTGTCCGTGAAATGTGCGGAGTTGTTCAAGACTACCGGGGAGGAATGACTGTTTGGATCAACGAAGATGCGCCCCCAGTGGGAAGAGACTTTGAAGGGGTCTTCGACTTGATTGTTAGTGGAGATTGTGAAAAGGTCGCAAAGATGGCGAGCTTGCCAAGGTGGGATGGGAGTGAACCGCAACCGGAGATCGAGACGGATAGTGATAGCTGCGGTTCCTTCATTGAACTTGATCCCGACGAACCCCCTAGAGATAGCAGTTCTGTGGAGGTCCATGTTCCCCAACTTCTTAGCCCCTCAATCAGTCCCCATCCCAAGATCGCCCAACCGAGGAAGAGCACAAAGAAACGACCGGCATCAGAAACTAGGGCGGAACCCGTAGCGAAAAAATCGAAAGCGAAGACGAAACCCGCACCCAAGGCAACAGCCACGAAGCCGAAGGCCAAGGTAGATGCTCAGAAACCTGGGCCTATTGCGACTGCTTTTAAAGTTGTAAAGAAAGTGGTGGCTAAGCCGGCCAAGGCTCGAGTTAGATCACCAAAAGCAAAACCCCCGGCGGCAAGAGTGACAACACTATCAAAAGCCCGAAAGCCTACTGCGGTAGCAGCAAAAGCAGCAGCAGCAGTTCTCCTGTCTCAGAGCACCCCCGTTCTTGCCGCTTCCGTGGAGATAGCCAAAGTCACTGAAGTCTCTGCCCCAGTGCAAGTGGCCCTCCCCCTTACTCCTCCTGTACCTTCGACTCCAATCCCTGAGCGATCCATCACCTTCGATCGACCTTCTCCGACTATCACTATCGCGAGCCTACTCAATTGACAATAAACAATATAAAAAAGGCACGAAAGCTAAAACTCCCGACAATACTAACATTTACAGGTTTGTATAATAGGTCAACCGACATCCTCGGTGGTATGTACGTGTAATATACGGGTTTTCATTTTTATGAGTTGGTGGAAATGGCGTCTGGTTTATTCTTGTTTGTTTTCTCTTCCACCATTATCTTCTCTTCGTTAGGCCACCTTTACTCGATAGATTCCACTCCGCCTACAGAATGTGAAAAGACACAGATTTCATCAGATTTCAAACTTCATCTTTTTTTTCTTTTTTTATGCCCTCCTCGGTTTTGTGCTTTTTCACATTAATTCACTATGGTGGCGTTCTTCCCCCTTCTTTTTTTCTTTCCCTTTAATTATTTGTTCTAGTGGCGTCCCCGGAGTCTTGTGTTATTTGGACATGGATGAGCGGATGGATGGACGAGTACATACAGTAGCTCACTAAAAAAGTTTTTATTCCATCCTCATAACTTATGAGGCTTTGCTGTTGGCAGTTGGGGGGAGGGTGGGGTGGTTGGTGTCTTGCGGTTGTGGATGAGGGATTGCGCTGCTGGCGTACCGGTACTGTACATGGAAGCGTGGTTGCGACAGCCTATAAAATGGCGTCTGGAGGTGCGCCGGAGAGTCAGATACGCGGCTCAGACAGCGAAGTAGGCAGAGAGTATCACTAAGGCTCAAGGCCGTGATAGCATTAGGAAACTGGCTCAAATAAAGCTAGGTCAAGAGCTGCGAATTTTGAGGACTCTTGCGGATACGTGTGTCCCCAACATACCCCCCACAGCGACACCCCAATACGAATTACAGCACTGATATGTATAATATTGCAAAGGCAACGAGCAACTCTAGCTTATACTATAACTGCACCCCACCTATCAACCCCCTACCTACCCATCTTAAACGATAGAAAAACCAGGGGCCAGATTCACTACATTTCAGCCTCCCCCTTCCCCCCCCTCTTCACCCTTTCCTTCCTCTTACCTACATTCTCCTCCCCATCCCCGACGAAAAGGGGACGGAAGAAACAGACCAGGAGCCAATATCCGAGTGACATCCCATGCGTCGGGTAAGTAACCCAACAACAAAGCTGGCAAAGGACTTAACCCCACCAACAATTCTTCAAATTCTATCATATGGTGCTGTTTATGCACTGGATAATTGGTCGTACTGGTAGCGTACTGTGGAGAGCGGTACAAACTTATTACGAATTATTTGTCCTTAGTACCTGTGGTACTGTACTGGCGATAGGATCGGGTTTATTGGTGTGGCGGCGGCGGCGACGGCGGGAAGGTTTTGGGGTTTGGATGCGGAGCAGTGGTTGTTGCTGAGTTGATTATGAGAGCGGGGTATTGGGCGTGGCTTCTGAAACTCCAAATATATGGTGGACAAAGGGTGTAGAGGTGAGTGACATATCGCGTGTCCGCCTTTTTTTTGTTGGCTGTTCCTGCATTCTGCTTATATCGGCCCCTAGGGTATCGGAAGTAGCAAGCGAACAGCGTAACAAACCATAACTAGATTATTCCGACAAAGCCCCAAATTATATCATACAAAAATGAGTAAAGAGAAACAGTTTCCGTGATTACATTATGGTAGTCTGCTCTCACTCCTACCTGCCCCCGGACACATAAGAAAATAACTTAAACAAAGAACCCCCCGTTAAGTAGCAAACCAATCCTCTCTACTTCATTCTGGTACTCCTTCCTGATATCCTCTAGCGTGACTACTTGTCGGCGTTGGGGCGAGGAAGTGGTTGCTAGAATCGAGTTAGTATCGCCGCTTACAAACGTAGTAAAAGGAAGGAGGTGAGGAAGGGAGTGAGGGAGGGAGGTATATCATACTATCAGCGAGCTTCGCCCTCTTCGTATTCCCAACGCCGGTGGTATCATCCCCTTCCGCACGTTTGGTAGATAAGATCCAAGCCTGCTCTTCACCGACGCACGATAGCGCGTTGAGCAAGACTAAGAAGCCGTCAGAGACACTGCGTGAGCTAGGGTCAGCGGAGCCGATGTTTGCAGTTTGCAAGCGCTGGAGGCGTTCGTGGAGGATTGATGCCGCTTTATTATTCGTTTGCAGATTAGCAGTTGTCTTCTCGCTTGGATGGGTAGGGGCATGGCATACCTCCCCTATAATCGCCCCGCTGCGTTCTCCACGCGTACAGAACTTTGTGGAATTGCGGACCCGCAGACACGTCCATTATTGTGGAACATTTGAATGCCAGAGCTTCGTCCACATCGTCTTGGAGGCCGACGAAGGGGTATTGGCAGAGTCTTGCACCCTCACTTTGTTCAACCATTGCACTGACGAGTTCTCGCAGGGCAGTTCTTTGGAGGGGTTTGTTGGTGTAGCGGGTTAGTGCTAAGTAGGCTTCGTCAAAGAGGGAGAGGGATAATGTTGATTGGAACAGTTTCAGGAGGATTTCTGTTCTTATTGTAGAGTTGTTCTATGCAGGGTTAGCGATGAAATGGGAGGGAAAGGGGAAAGGTGCTTACTCCGTCTCCTAAGGCTGTCAAGGCGAATTGACAGAACTCGACAAGGTATTCTGGTGCCTTTGCCTCCTCAAACAAACACGCGACATGTAGATAGTACTGTGGTAGGCCCTTTCCGATGGAAGTCTCAAGATCGATTTCGCTCAAGAGCGATCTTATGGTGGAAAAGTGCGCTGGGTTCGCTATAGCTGAAAGTAGTATTAGCGCGAGTCTTAAGAAAAAGAGAAGAAAACCTACCTAGCCCATAAGCAGCTCTCTTGAAGGTTGCTGCAGCAGTATCTCTACTGCGATCCTTCAACTGTATTCTCGCCCTCACATAAAATCCCCAACTTGTAGCCGGAAGATACTTCTGAAATTCCATCGCAATTCCAGCAGCATTGACACTCAAGAGCGCAGCGCCAACGTCTGCGAACCCGTTCCCATGATTTGTGAGTTCCAAGCTAGCCAAATATTGCCGTATACATACAGATATCGCCACGGAGCCGCTCCTGCCAGGCCCATGAGGGGGAGGACCGGAGTTCTCGGAAAGCATTAACTGAAGGACCGAACCTTTCTTTTTCTGTAGAACGACCACCTGGTCTGATCCAGTGACTTTCAGACCGGCTAATCCTTTTGCGAGTTCGTCGTCCGCTGAAAGCCTAGAGTCAGGAATCGACAACGGTGTTCGTGCCATCCAATTTAGAACCTCATACTCCCGCATGTAGTTCAGGAACTGCAGATATAGCGAATCGGGGCTATCAATCTTTGGATGCCCCCCCTCGAAGACGAGCATTAACAGAACAAACACCAGCCCAAACAAAATATCATGGTTGATATGAATAACCTCACGACTCCCAGCCACGAGTACTTTCCCTCCAAATGCCGTCAGCTTAGCCGCCCCGGCACGTCCCCCAGCCTGGAACAAACTCGACAAGATAGAGTAAAACGCCGTTTGTGGATCGTTCATTGCCCCTGTCGTCTCTTCAAATTTATCCCAATCGTCATCTGAAATCTCCCCTTCTAAACAATTCTGATAGAGAGACAACATTCTGTCCTCGAATGCAAACACACCATCCTCCAACACTTCCCTTTGTAACCTCCACAGACAATTTTCGTACAGTTTTCCAGTTAGACTATTCCTCAAATTTGTGGCAGCTTGCACCAAAAGCATAGCATCAGATAACTCTGTATTCGCCAATCCAGCCCCAAGTTGTCGAGGTGACCGCCGTGAGAGTATATCCTTGTTCAATGCAAAGGTGAGATGGTTGTGCTGCATCATCTCGGATTCGGTGCATTCCCGTAATGCGGTGATTCCATCCGCGTTTACAGTCCATACGAAGCCTGTGTGGGGATCTGCAACAAGGGATAGTGCTTCACACCGTTGCTTGTCGAGCTCGGTACATAAACGAGCGTATCTCACCCATTGTGTGTTTAGCTCATGGTTGTATCTTTCATAGTCCGGTGACCCATCCTCCGTCTTATGCAACTCGACAGCACCGGGGATGGCTTTAGCGACCCTGCTTTGTAATGGATCTGCTGGATCGTCAACCGAGGAGCCAGTAGTCGCCCAATAGAACAATCGGTGGATATCCAATGCTGTAAGAAGGATGGAATCGCTGAATCTCCCAGGGCAGAATATCCAATCCATCCAATAATCTGTGATGTCCTCAGAGGTGACATTGCTCGGCGGGATTCCAGGAAGTCCATGCAGGGAGTCGGCAGTTGCTGTTGCCCAGGAATCCCAGTATTCTCCAACATTTAGAATGTGGAATTGTAGATTTTGCACCCGGAAAGTCGTATTACTCTTCCATAGAACCCATAGATTAAGGAGACCGTTGTTATCGCCAGATATGGGTGTGATACGGAACTCGGATATCATCCAAACAGAGTTCACTGTAGGTGGATCCGCCGTGAACTCTTCATCTGGGTACAAATCCACAAGCCCTTGATATTCTCCGTCGATACCCTGCTGAGCGGCCCAGAATTTGAACTTCCCTGTTGTTGCAGAGGAAAAGCTGACGAGGTAAAACATGTGGTCATCTCGAAACGAGGTATCGACTACAGTTAATAGCTGAGATGACGCTGGAGATAGTAGGGTCTTCATTTTAGATGGTGGGGCGGTTTCGTTGAGCAAGTCTATCGCGTGTAAGAGAACACCTTTGTCTAATGACCAGGTCTTCAAGGTATGGTCCACGGATACGGTAAACAAGAGTGGGTCAACTTGATGCCCCTCTCCCATACTGTCCTCGTGCCGCCGGGGGAAATAGACCGCCGAAGATATAACTGCTGAGAACGAAACATTTTCGCGGCCGTGTTTGACAGTCCCGGGCCTAAAGTATGGCATTCTATTTTTGAAAAAAGCCATATAGGTACCTTCACTGAAGGTCTTCTCGACATATCGTGACACCGACATCTCGGGATCTGCCCTACAGTCAGCGCAAAATCAAACAATCTCCATATCCAAGTTAACATACCTTCAGGTAGCGCATCACTCTTCTCAAGTTTAAGCAGCACTCCATCCTGCAACGAAACAAGCAGGGTTTCATGATCAATGGCTGTCAGATAGTGCGGTGAATGCAGGGTGAACGACGAAGGCAAGAAGGTTCTACAGTAATCGCTATCCTTCGAAGTCTTCCTAGTAACCGCGCTCCGGAGGAAGAAGTCCGCCGACAAATTCAACGTGTAAATAATATTCCCGGTGGTCATCACATAAACTACCAACTCATCCTTACTAGGAGCGTCTGCAAACCCAACACATCCCGGCCTGATTGTATCCGGGAAGTAGAACCTAAATGTGCTAGAGAACTCCCCCCGCGTATCATGGGGCTTGGTAAAGTCCACTGATGCCAGCGAGAGCACCTGCGCTTCCTCCAGGACCCTCCACAGGATACATCGGGGGTATCGCTCAATCGGTCGGTAGTATACCGAGGCCGCTGTGGCAAGGTGTCGGTACTGGAATAAGGTATCTGGCTTGTCGGGTTCGGGCTTTTTTGGGATGTTTGTGTGAGAAGAGGTTCGTCTGGTGGGTCCAGAATGGTGGATTGGTAGGAAGATGTTAAGTATATTTCCACAGGAGTCATCCCAGTCAAGATTCACACGTGTCTCCTTGTACAGGAAGCAGGGCGATTGATCGGACATTGTTGTGGGTTATGAGCTCTGAAGCTCTTCCTTTTGATGTTGTGGGAGGTGCGAAGGGGGTGTTCGTGGTGGGAAAGGCTGCTGCTACTGGACTATCGCCTTGTGCGCTGGAAGACGCGTTGAGGTTTCTTTGCGCGTGGTGAAGATCTGCCGACGCCGCTAGCGGTTAGGGTTGTCTGCTCTCAGCAAATGGCATTCTGTAAGTCGAAAGGGAAAAAAACATGCCAACACCAGAAATTCGGAACGCATTGGCAAAAACTATAATAGCTAATTACAAATTGGATACCGGATACTGCACACAAAAGTGAACTTTTGAACGCCAGATTACTTCGTAAGAATACCTTCATTCCCTCCTTCAAACAATTTTATCTCTTTCCGACCCTTCCATTTCGAATGGCCAGACTTTTATCTCCTACCGCAGCCCTCTTTTCGTTTTTCTTCATCTGCCTCTCGTTCTTCTTAATCCTGTCCTTTCTCTCCTCCCTACTGAGAGCCCGTGGGTTCCCATCCTCACCCCTTTCCCTTTCCTTCTCCCCATCAACCTCAACAATCCAATCACCCTCATCGTCCTTGTTCTTTCCTTTATAACCCCATTTGGGAACCCACTCGCCCTTCTCCTCGTCATACACGAGCTTGCCATCTTTAGTCTTCGCCTTGATGCCCTTCTTCTTCGCAAATAGTTCCCTGTTCCTATGTAAGCACGATTGCCACGACCCCCCTCCCCTCAGGACGAATGAAGAGGAGGAAAGAGGAAAAGATAGTGAACAAACCATTTTGTAGGTTCCTTAGCCTTCGGCAATGGCTTCTCTCTCGGCAACGGGGTCACAGGATCCGGCAACTCAGCATAAACCCCGTCAAAAGCACTCTTCATGGGAAGCGTAGTGAGCACTTGATTAATCAAGGCCTGAGCGCAGTCCCTGGCAGCGTCGTTGAGACACTCTTCGAGAGAACTAGAGTAGGTGGTGGGGTCGAGTGGGTTTGTGTCGAAAGCGCAGAGATTGCCCATGTCAAATTCTAGCGGGATGGGTTTTTCTACCAGGACTGGTCTGTGGGTGGGTTAGCTTGGTTATTCGAAAAGGGAGGGAGAGGGGGGAGGATCATACAATCGCTCTTTTTTCTCCGCGATTGTGCTTGAAGGCATATTTGATGTTTTTTGTTTTTTGGCAGTGGTGGCGGTAGCGGGCAAATTGATAATATTGAAGCGAAAATTTTGGTGATCGGCATGAAGAGCCGCAGGAACCCCCATAAATTTACTGGTTCTGTTGCCGCCGACACGTGGTTGGCTGGGTTTGTTCACCAATTCTCACCCATATTAATAAGCATGACGACAAGCGATGGGCATTCGGAAAAATCCGGGGTGACAAAAATTCGTTGGGGATTAGTCTAGTGGAAAATCATTGGCGGTGGAAATGGGTACAAGTTACAGGCATATAACCCGAACACACTCGTACAACCCTAAGGAGCGGCTAAGGTTCCTAAAAAACAAAAAGCAGTCCTCCACACTGGTCTTAGCCGCACTCAAGAAAAAAGAAGGCCCTCATTCTCAACCTCAATAACCTTGATCAGAAACAACAGCCCACAACCAACTCTCATCAATAACAATCAGCCGCCCACGGAAATCACCAAAATGCCCAACACGTATGATTCCCTACGCTCCTAATTTCCTTCATCTTCCTCATTGGCCTTCGCCTGCTGGTGATTGCTTTTCTCGAGAATTGCATTCCAGCTCGATCTCATCTCTGCTGGCGAATTCTGCGTGCGGATGATGCCTTGAGGTTCTGGGCTGGAGTTGGTTATTACTGATTCCTTCCTTAAATATATGCTGCTGCTAGGAATTGAATCTCCGCTCCTGATTCTTTGCCCTCGGGCAAGGTATCGGGTATCGCGATTTTCATTCCCACCAGTATGTTTCCCTCCTGAAGTTATTTTCAGGGTCTTGTCGGATACGTTTGCAGCGTCCTCCGATCCCTTCTCTTCGAAGAAATAGATCTATGAGAACCAAGTCTTGCTTACCGATTAAATTCATGTCGTCGAGTGCACCAGCATTCACAGTAACAGAATAATGACGGTTGTCACTTCTGTGCTCGGCGCTGTTATACTTACTTGCACGGCCACTGACGATGCTGGCATAGTACCGTTCCCACTGCCGACCAAATCCTTGTCCCAGAGACTCTTCTTAAGAAGCGCAAGGCTCAACAGAAGACTACTGAGGAGCGTGCCGCGGCCGCCGAAGCAAGAAAGAAGGTAATTTCCCACTCTTCCTTTGTTCGTGAAAGTATAAGAGGGGACTATTCGGTGATGATACCTACAATACGCGCAACTAGCTACGGCGATGCTGTTGCTTCGTTAACCATCTTTCGGGACTGAGAATTCCTCCTTTCTCCTCCATGCATTCACCCGGCTGCCAATTGAACATGTGCTGATTATTGGATATCACAGGACAGCAAGGCAAAGCGTGAAGTAATCTTCAAGCGTGCCGAGAAGTACGTGAAAGAATACCGTGAGGCCGAGCGTGAGAAGATCCGCCTTGCTCGCGATGCCAAGAAGGAGGGCAGCTTCTATGTCCCTGCTCAACCGAAGCTTGTCTTTGTCGTCCGTATCAAGGGGTTCGTATTTGATCACCACAAGCTATTAGAACATAAGACTTATAGTTAAGACCAGTATCAACAAGATTGCGCCCAAGCCTCGCAAGATCCTTCAACTCCTCCGTCTCCTCCAGATCAACAACGGTGTCTTCGTTCGCCTTACCAAGGCCACCGCTGAGATGCTCCGTGTCGTTGAACCATGGATCGCCTACGGTGAACCTAACCTCAAGTCCGTTCGTGAGCTGATCTACAAGCGTGGTTACGGAAAGATCGACCGCCAGAGAATCCCCTTGGTATCTTCTCTCTCGCTATTCTTTATCCCCTAGCGTCGAACTAACACAATACCCTAGACCGATAATAAGCTCATTGAGGAGAGCATGGGCAAGTACGGTATCATCTCGATCGAGGATCTTATTCACGAGATCTAC
The DNA here is from genome assembly GCA_003521225.1 of Tuber microsphaerosporum. Lineage (NCBI taxonomy): Eukaryota > Fungi > Ascomycota > Pezizomycetes > Pezizales > Tuberaceae > Tuber > Tuber microsphaerosporum. The sequence continues at coordinate 8,161 of QOVD01002677.1, read as the reverse complement.
ACTGTCGGCCCCAACTTCAAGCAAGCTTCCAACTTTCTCTGGCCCTTCAAGCTCTCTTCGCCTAATGGCGGTTTCCGCACTCGCAAATTCAAGCATTTTGTTGAGGGTGGTGACCTAGGTGACCGTGAGCAGTTCATTAACCAGCTCATCCGCAAGATGAACTAGAAACCGGAGGCTGTCATTGGGTCTGATTTTTTTTCCCTTTTGGGGGCTCTAATAAACAAAAATGCCTTTTCCTACGTGTCTCTACACAATTCCCCTGGGTGATAATTATTTTTAAATTCAATCATTGGTTCTCCTTTGCGCCATTGTGATATACCTAATAGAGTTGCGCGCTTGGTAAAGTGGAAGTACGAAGCTTCCTGTGCTATCGTGTGGTAGTGGTGATTCCATAATATCAAACCTGCCTCGGTGTATTATTCGCACCTGTAATTCGCCCTTGAATTCTATTGCTGCGACGAATTACATAGATGATATCCGTAGATAGCTGTTCTCTGCAAGTATCTCCCTAAATTCAAAACATCTAAACAAATCTCTCGAACCACAACACAACGCCTCGGACCACCCCAGAACGATTCACAAAATACACCTGTCAGGTACCATGTCTCCCCACCCCCGTTCACCCTCTCCAAAGACGGTATATAGTATAAACACTCCTCCTCCACCTTAGCCACTTCAATACAAACCTGTGCTAATTATCACAATCTTTCTCCCAATCGTATCTCGCCTAACCGAAAACAACCCAAACCAATTCCTCCGTCCATATCCCCACCAAGACCGCTCTCACGCACTCGGAGAGAGAAAAATCTCCCTTCAACATGTACTGACTGTCTGATCCCCCATTGAATTACCTCCGCTTCTGCAACCTTCGGGACCCATGCCGGATCTATTAGGTCATAATACGGTGCGCGTGTTGGTTTTGCTGTCGGGGGTCTGATACCGCACGGCTATGGTAAGTCGTTGTGGCACTGCGACGCCTTGGCAGGTGGGAGGGGTGACGTGACGGAAGGTGCCCACGGGGGATCAATGTGGACAGGGTCCAGTTACTCTCACCGCAGTATTTGTCGACGGTGCTGCCAAAGCCTACCCCACTCTCGTCCTATGATGTCTTGTTTACAGTTTGGGATTAGAGGGATCCAGCAGGAAATATAATCCTTACCAAAAATGCCAAGCATGACAGGAGAGACTTGATGCGAACCTCAAGAAATTTTTGAGTTCCAGCACTGAGACGAGCTGCCAAGATGACTTGAAAGCAAGTGAGCAACAGCCTGAGACCTGGCCTGGCCCAAGTTGTCATAGCATTCAAGGATTGTGGGCAGAAATAGTAGCCACCATACTCATCATGGTTTAGACTTTGCCTTGGCCATTATTTAGGGTAACCACTACCCCTACCGTCCACTACCGGTATTGGGTGGTAGGGGTGTTCATGATCCTTACAAAAAATACCAACTACGAGAGCTTGGTATTTCGCCTTTCCTAATTTATCGCTGTTGCTGTGGTTACGACGTTTTCCGCAGGGATTGGTTTCTGTGCTGGATCCCTATTGGAGAAGCTACAAGTTACAGGCATTTAGAACCCGAACATTTAAGTCCGAATTTTGTATGGACGGTCAGATACGCACAGATAATTTGCCATACAAAATTTTTATCCCTACCATCGGGTGGTAAGGTACTGTACGACACCACCTCGCTATCCCGGATGACCAAAATCCAAGGAATCTGTCCGGGGCAGCGAGTGATCCGGGATAACGGGTCGAGTATTGCTGTGAATTTTTTTTGAATTCACAGCATTTCATACGGGCCAGTGAGGCATCCGTATTATCGAGATCCCCTACACATGATAAGCAGTACAAGAGGTTTCCGGTGGGGACGGCCGTATTTGTGGCCTTCTAGCCGCACATCCAGTGAAGCAATTTGGGCTAGATCTTCACTTATATATGCAACAATTTCCTGTATTGTATTTACTTTCCAACCCTTTAGAACTCAGCATTTAAACCAGTTGAGGTATTATCAAAAGAGCCATGGTTGGTGCATTGGTCTTAATGCGATTTCTGACAATTTTGTATGGGAAACGGTAAGTATGAAATAGTATGGTTTGGGTTATTCCATGTTATTTTCAGTCCATGCATCACATTTCAGTCCACTCTAATTGCGATAGCCCTCTTGATACCTGCAAGTCTAACGATGCGTATGGTTACAACGCAAAACCTCAATAATCACCCTGATTATAGAGATTTGAATCAAAACATTATTTTACCACAAAGTGTTGTGTCTGGTGAACCACAAGTAGCAACAATCAAGTTGCAATAATGTGCTTAAAACAAGAGTTTCTAAAAAATAGAAAAAATCTATTTTTCACAAAACTGCATAATAGAAGAACCCTAACCCAACCACAGTGCCAGTGAAGACTATTTTGTAGGCATATTTCATTGTAGATTGGACATAAATGTAGGATACTAATAATATGAATATCTACAATGCCAGATCTGATCAATTCTACAAACCCCAATATATTTACCCCTTCCATGCTGTATAATACTGGTATTGTGCTTATGGGAGACACTTATGCTTGCTGGTATTTTGACAAAAAACCATGTAGAATATCACTACTAAGTGGGAGAGAATGTATTTCTTGGCTGTTATTTGTATGTCAACCAGACATGTGACTGTGACTTTCATCTGGCTAGATTATACTATCAGAAAACTTTATTATCTAGTTGAAACTTGTGTTTTGAGATTATGACATTATTTCGGAGCTACAACCACCTGATGCACCCCAAGTACTCTCTTGCAAAATACAATAAGGAAACTATTCCCTTCTATCAAATTTCACAATAGCCATAAATTTATAACTTCTAATCATACACTTAGAATTATCAAGACAAATTAAGTAAAAAATATGGTTAATTAGAAACCCTAACAAATTCTAAAATTTTCTAAAGTGAAAAAACAAGAACATAGCCTATATTATGTAAAATCAGTTGGGGCTTTGGTTTGGAACAATATAAGAATGTGATTTTACCTAGAGATACTAAGACTATACTTTCTACCTTGTTTGAATATAACAAGAAATAACTTTTTACCAAACTTATATCTCCACCTGTCTATCCATATAGGGCCTAAAATACACATCTCAATAAATTCAATCTACTTCTTAGAAAATATTTGAATCTTGTAAGAATTTTTATATTATATTTTATTGCTGACAAGTTAAAGAAGGTATTATTCTTTTGGCTATAAGTGAAATATTATATTTGCTTGTTTTAAAAAAACAAAGTTCTATATGAACAAGTTGATTTTCTCTTGTTCACTTGCATTTATATTTTTAGTAACTTATCAAACCATGCATATCTTGAGTTAATACTACAATTTCTGTAAATAATATAATATAGTATTATATTATATCAAAATTGAACTGTAGTTTCTATTATTCCTACTTTTGCTGGTAATTTCAAGTGGATCAGATATACAGGTTGAGAGTGCTCAAGTGATATTATATTTTTTTTCTTTTTTTTTGTCCTAACTCCTCCCTCCTCCCTTTATAAGCTATCTTATACTATTATTCCATTAGTTATAACTTACTAAAGTTCCTTATCAAGCTCTGGAAAATAATATATAATTCCCTCAGAATAGGATTGGTGGATTTCTACTACCATAATAAATAATGTATAGATTTATTATAAATTCATAGATTCTGGTAGCCAAAAGTGCTGAGGGAAATGCTGTTTTCGTGTGCCATATATTTAACCCAGGGAGGAGTTGTATATAAGGAAAATGTTATAACTTTCAATGTGATAGTTGATTGGTTTGGGGGGTAGTGAGGGTCAAGAGTGTCCCTTCCTGCGGTTTAGATTTGAGCGAGTGCCTTGTCAATCTAATATACAAGGGAAATTTTCATGCGTGCAACTTTCCGTGGAAATATCTTTGGGTAGCTCAAAAACCAGTAGAAATTCTGTAAATTTTTTCCTAGCTTCTGCGAGAGGTAATCCATTTAGTAGTCGTGTTACCCCTCAGCCAGATAATATTCTCTGAACGCTCTCGCCCCAAATGTGCTTCCAATCCTACATCCGATTATTCTGTGCAAATCACCAACCTCACTTCATATCCCAATACCTCTCCCAGCTCTAAAAAATTATAAGAAATTGATTCCGCCCCATTTATCACCAATTACAACGTTCAAAGTTCCATTAATTCTCATTGAGCTGACCCACTGTCTGCGTACGCCCAAGTCTAAGCAAATCATTTGACTCACCAAACTATTACCAAGGACAGATAAAGAGCAAGCAGGATGGTAGAAATACACATCCAGAAAACAAAATGAACGAAACAAGAAAGATGAAGGAAACACCTGGTGGCAAATAAAATAAAAATGCTCCAGTCGACAAACGAAACAAAGAAAATACCAGCACTGAGCAAGAAATGTTGAGAAAAAAGGAAAGCAAATGGGAAGAAACAATCCCTCCCGTGATATGCAAGGGTGAAATAACGGGAAATGGAAATGAGAACAACGACAAGTATCATCAGCACCCCGATACAAAGCGGGTTTCCCCTTGTGAAAGGGCGAAATGGAACAAAACTCGTAGCCGGTATGTGGCCGAGCAAGAAAACAAAGAAAAGCGCAAAATCAAAACTGGAACAATGAAACCCTCCAGCAGTATAGCGCTTTAAAAACCTGGCTCACCCTCCTGTCTGTACGGCTGCCTCCTTAATATATGTCAAGAAGCTCTTCTATTCTGCCCCCCCCGACCACTTTCCACCACTTTCCACCCCGTACTCTCTCTCCTTGATAGGTATCAAGCAGCCTTCTAGTCCCACCACAAACTTTCATTCCCCCGAAGACATTCTACCAATTTTTTCTCAAAAATTTCCCTTTTTTTTGGTTCTACCATGCATTTTAACCATCGTCGTGTAGCACAGCTCATGCAGATAATAAATATCAGCGCAACTCTCAACAACAACCGGTCCTAGTTCCAGTAATACCCAACACACTTCCTTGTTCCACATTTGCATCTAAACAATTCTGTTTCTTCACTACTCTTTGCGCTCTTCTTCTTCAACTGCCTCTTCATCTCCTTGGCACGCTCAAGCCCGGTATTGCCGCTATAACTGAAGGTGAGCTCCGAACCCGCCTCAATATAACGGTTGGCAAACAATGCCAATGTGAAAATCTCGTAACTTCCAGTTACCACACTGTAAATATCGAGATTTGGATCGCAGGAGTGGTTGGAAAATCGAGTAACATTTCCCATATCTTTCGAATCTAGACTGTAACTCCGCAATGTGTATTCCACTGGAGTTGTAGAGGTTGACCTCTCATGGTGGTATCCAGCTGAGACTTCAGGCTTCTGTTCCATAGACCGGCTGCGAGCAGACCTACTGCTCTCACCAACCTCTTCAGTTCCAAACAGTACCTCTTCCTGTTTAACCTTGAAATCTCTAATCTCTTCATATTCCGATAGATCTTCCGCTTCCTCCTTAATCTGCTTTCCCTTGCTAGCCTTGGCTGTTGAAGTCCCCTTCGTCCTTCTTTTCCTAGGACCACCAAAATAATTAGCCCGCCGACGCTTCTTTTGCAGTGGAGCTGCTTGTTGCGCCGCGGCTGACTCTGTATCAGGTGTTTCTGGATCCCCCCCAATCTCAAGAGCTTCTAACGGTTTCTCCATCCCACAATTCACATTTTCATTATGTTTCTCGAAAAAATCTAGATCGAAGAGGTATGAGAGACCACTTTGTCGATACCCTGCCTCTCTTCTCTCTGCTTCTGTCCGAGTGATCACCAAACCAAGATACGAATCGATATAAGTACCTTTAGGAATCGGCTCTAAGGTGCGTAAACCTTGTGAAGGGAAATACGGAGTTAGTCAAAACTCGTAAGACAAAAGCAGAAAAAAATTAAGGTTCTTACCCCAACCACACTCTTTTGTCATGAAAATCTGAAGCTCCACGGTACGGCCTCGTTGAATGACTCGATTTTGGCAGTCCTCTGAGCATGTGCAATGCATGTTGCATTCCGTAATCCCGATATTATTGGGACGTATAACACGCCCATTGCCATCATAGGCAAAACCTCTATCCGCCAGCCATTCGGAAGGCATATCACGGTAATCGTCATTGCATGAGCAACTCTCAGGTTTGCAACCACCTGGACAGTCACATCCAGCCACGAAGCCAGTATCTGGCTTCCTAATACCTTCATCAAGCATGTTCTCATTGATGAATTTGAACGCAGGGTCAGGACTTGGAATGTCGTTAACCGTGTTCTTTAAAGTAATCGGCGGACCAGGAACTAGCTTGAGCAGTGCAACGTAAGACTTATACTCCTCCGTATCTTCGTTCCGGCCTCGAGCCTCCTCTCCCTCCTCCTCTTTTGCCTTAATCCGACTACTGCTTCTTGTAGGGTAAGCTCCCTGGAATCCAACTATATTAGTAATTGTTCTATTTTTGGGCCTCTAAATTGGAGAATCTGTGAGTTCTACCTTTTTCCCTGGCTTAAAAGCCTTAATTTTCCCTTCCTTGATGACATCCTTTAGAGACAGACTCGATTCCGGTTCACTGGATTCAGAATCCCCCTCTTTTTGTAATTCACCACCCACAGCAAGCAAAAGAATTGAGGGGTCAGGTTTGGCATCAGACATTTCCTGCAATGAGTATTCATCTCCCACAATACCTCTGTTATAAAGATGCAAGTTAGCTAAAGCCGAAAGGGATAAGCGGGATACTGAAATGTGGATATACTCGGGGGGTTACTAAAAACCGGAAAACCATTTTCTCCTGATCCCACACCATTCTCTATAGAGAAAAGGGTTATGTTTTCCGGGTTTTGGTGACCCCCCTCGAGTATATATATTTAAAACCCACCTCATAGAGGCAAAATTGGCAATCGGTTCAATGGCTGTGATATATCCACCTTGCTCAGAGGTGAAATAGCGAACAGTGGCTTCCTTTGATCCACATTATCGAGTCAGCATTTAGAACTGCACGGAGAAAACAATAGCGAAAGCATGAATATATATCTTGTGCAAAAATCATGATCAAAAAAGAAAAAAGAGAAAAGAAAAAAAGTTTCAAGAGAAGGAAGAATCAAAAGCGCTTAAAAGTCGGAATTCTAACCTGTTCACCCGGTGACACGGGGAGTGACTTTGTGTCAGCCATATCTCCTGAGCCCCTCGGCTCGCTACCAGATGTCTCCAATTGAGGATCCATGGTAGGGTACATTTCTAGATATAAGAAAATGGATGTTAGAATAACATAAACAAAAATTTGGTACCAAAACAAAATCAGAAGGGGAAACCATTTAAGTGTAAAGAAAAGAGAAAACAAAAGCAAGTCTTACCATTAAAGTGAAGCTTATATTAAGGCTATGAAAGGGGAGAAAAACAAAAACAGGATTAGTATTAAGAAAATCAAATTTAAAATAATAAAAAAAGAGGGAGAAATGGAGGAAATAGAATACCTAAAAAAAAACACAACAGATGTTGTAGGAAAGCCCAATATAAGTGTAAGCAGGGAAATTCTTCAACTATTTAGAAAATAGATGGAGATTAAAAGAGGGTAGGATAAGATAGGAGGAAGGACAAGTTTGAGAGAACAGTGTTGATAGTTAGAAATAAAAAGATGAAGAAAGAAAGAAGAGAAGGGAAAAATTTCTTACTTAAGTTCAAAACTTGTCTTGGCACTACAATATTTGCCAAGATTCCAAAAAAGGAAAGACTCCCCAATAAGCTAGACCTGTTTACAAATTTTAGCCTAATCTAAAAGCAGCAAAAGAGAGCACTTGTAGGATAAAACTTGTTGCTAAATTCCAGAGACGCCAAGACTAGTCATCACATTCACGTTTCCTCCTTGATCTCATATTTTCTGTGGGGATAGATGGCATAATATTATGCTATTATGATGACTGGGTGGGGATTAGCCCTTATAGCCCTAATTCAGCTCGTATGTTTAATCTCTGACTTAAGGGTCCCATGCCCTAAGCAGGTATATCACCCGCCGGGCTCTATCCTAAAAGCAGGAACCACACACCAAAGGGTGGGACAACCAGATAGGACAACCAGATAGGATCTCTTCTGTCCTCCTCATATATAAAGCTCTACGACCGTCACGACCACAAGAAGCCGCTCCCACCCTAACCCACGCAAAATGTTTTCCCCCCCACCCGAAGT